>JAJOZX010009825.1:0-149879 GCA_023014485.1 Bathynomus jamesi
TTGTCCTACAATGCTGTTCAAATTTTGGTGTTGCATATTGACATAAAAAATACCCACGTGCAATTTTTTGAAGATTCATGCATATTCAAGTGAGCACCAGCAATTTGAAAAATAGCGATTTTGCTTATACGGCATACGCGCCTATATATGAGATTACACAACCATCATAAGGGATATTAACACAAATCATTTGCCTGTCTTAATTAAAAGCTGTTATCACTAACACAAAAAAGTTAATAATTCTTATTCTCTCATGGTACATTAAGGGGTTTTATCATATATTCACAAGGTATTATTTCTCTAGAGCAAGAAACCATGATTTCTGTTCGGAAACAGATGATCGTTTGCGCTGATTAGGAACGCGGAGTCTGTCATTTTCAACTACTTGAAGGACTTCTTGAAAGCGCTCCTCATCCCTGGCAACATTAAGAAAGTCATGGCAAAGTTTTACACCATGCTCTGCAGCCTCATTGACGACCTGAAGCTTGTCCACAACCCGTTTCATGTTCAGGTAGTCGTCATGATCCGCCCATTCACTGGCTGGACTGTGGAGAAAACTGATAGGGCATGCCTAAAATGGTGAAGAACCGGCTTGAGTCAGGCCCAATTAGGTCCACCAGGGCAGTGCCACTTTCTGGGACAGGGGGAAGATATGGCTTTCCATAGCCCCCATGATTGAGCCCCACTCTCTTAGTAACTTCAGTGCCTTCATGGCAAAGAAGGGCCTTCCTCATCTCCTCTTTTGTCCTTTCTTGTACTTGGGACGAGAACAAAGCCAGTGGGGCCAACTCCTCAGTTAGGTACCAAGTGTGTCTACCGAGTGCCACACGTGCTTTGTCAACTATTGTGGCATCATATGGGGCAAATTCAGCCAAGGTTTCGACCAAATTCAAGTCATTCAGTGGCGCACTTGCTGGAACGGGGCAAACAATCCACCATGGGACATAAACAGCGACTGTGAACACACCAAACCATTCTAACTTGCTGATTTGACTTTTAGTCACAACCTCGGCTTTGGGAAACTGCTCTTTGATCTGGCCTGACAAAAGAAACAATCTTGAGGGTATGAGCAGTTTAGCCATCCACCTTGCTTTGTGAAGTGCGCCGGGGTAGACCATTGTGAAGTTCACTGGCTCAGATCCTTTAGTTACAAGCAGCAGACAAAGCTCTACCAGCTCCTTGTAGTCGCCACGTGTAAATGGTTGGGCTAGAGATTCACGGAAGAAGTCAGCCATCTCCTGCTGGCGCTCCTCAAACACTCCAGGCATTGCGGGGTAGTAGTATTTCTTTTTTTCATTGTACACCAGTTGAGAGAAATGGTTCTTGAACCTAGAAATGCAATTATTGGGATTATTGTATTTCATACTAATCTATAATAGTTTTAGGGGTATTAAGATTGATATGATCGATCATTTGCTTGGTGTTAGTATATAAGTCTAATAAAAGAAATTCCACTAAATTTGTTCATTAGATAATAATATTCCTTGTTATTTTGTAAAGCTTATGACTCACCTCTGGAAAACCATTATGTTTGGACTTGAAGAGCCCTCCATTTCAAGCAATCCCAGCAAACACCTAGGATGACTTCGCCCACATGCCTGCGACAGGCGCACCAGAATACGGCACGCTCTAATTCCTTTTGGAGGGAGACGCAAGCAGCCGTTTTTTGTCCTGAAAAAAATGTAATTGTAGTTAAGGCCACCATTTCAGGCACATGCTTTTTGCAGATTTCTGTTAAATCATTCACTGTATTTTGGTATTAATGTCGTGATAAATTCACGCTGATGTTTGAAATAGGTTTACCTGTATTGGATGAAGTTGTGTCGAAAACCATACCAACGACATTCTGTTCACACTCCCAATCGACCAGAAGTTGTTTGGTTGCTGTTGATATCAAGTCTCCTTGAACCAGGCCAGCTTTTTGAGTCAAATGCGGAAGAGGTGGGACTCCAAGAAGCTTTGTGCCACTGACACCAGACACAAGAATGGGCAGGCGGTCATCAGTGCCTTTGGAATCCAGCGTGTCCATAAGTTTACCATCCCAGTGCACCAGTACTTTGTCTGATGGTTGCCATTCATCCATGATTTTTAAACTTATTTCTGACACGATGGAAGCTCGGTATCGGTGGGCCGTCCTTGCATTTAGACTCAGCTTTGATGTATCTCCACCACATGCAGATACAAGGGAGTACACGATTGCACTCAGCTGGGTCGGCAAGATGTTGTTTCGAACACTGCATGAAACAAGTTCTGCCGACTTCAGAATATCATGGGGCACAAAAATTGAAACTCCCTCTTTCACTGTTCTCCGGTGTTTTCTCTTTGGTTCAGCAGTGCTGGCCTCATCAATGTCATCGTCCTCATCAGAGCTAATAGGTGAATCAATATCAGCCTGTACATTCTCAGCATGATCACATTGCTCTCTCTCTTGTCGCTTCTCTTCTCGCATCTGCCTTTTCTGAACCTTTTCTGTGAGTACTTTGTTTACCCCAGAGTAGGTAGCTACTCTGTCACTTAGCATGCTTTTCATAAAGAGTATGTCAGTATCGATGGCATCTTGTTCGGCCTGAGTTTTCCCTTTTTCGCAGCCGCCATGTCTTTCAACACTGTGTTCTTATAAAATTTCATCGTCAGGCTCAATTCTGATTTAAACTTCATAATTCCAGGATCATCAGCCCATCTTCTATCCTCATTCTTTTTCATAAGCATCATGTAGTCTTTGTCATAGTAAGTTTTAATCACTCGGCCAATATTGTTCCTGCCTGTAATGGTCGGGACATTCGCCTTCTGGTAATGCAAAAGCACATTGTCAATGGTGGCAGATAAAGCCTGGTCCCAATGCATATCCCGAAGGTTTGCTAACAGACATAGTAAGACCTGCCTATTAGTTGGCAGTTTGCAGCCCTTTATTTCCTTTTCTTCTTCTCGGGGTACAGTGCCCAATAACATTCTGACATACTCATCATCTTGCCGTGTATCCATGATTAAATTCTCTATTCACAACATCAAATCACTGTCAAGGGAAAAGAAAAGAGCATCATTAAAATTAAATGCAATAAAATAATACGTGGAAAATTTGTGGGTCAGCGTTCCAGACCCGGAAATGAAAATCTGATAAAATGTGCTATTTTCACACTTATTTATGAAGTTCATAAGCTGAAATAGCAATACTTGCTGGTACGACGGTGCTAGCTCAAACATGCACCGATCTCCAAGAAAATTTACAGGGGTGTTTCCTAGATAAATACACAACACTAAAACTTTGAACAGCATTGTAGGACCATTTTTTGATTTTTGGAGGGCAATGGTCACACCCTAATGTAGGCCACCTGCTAAGAAAATACATGAAACATAATAGGCTTATATTATAAAGTAAAATATACTAAGAAAATTAATAGGCAGGCCTATGCCTCTTCAATATAATAGAGCTGAGGTTAATCTAAAACAAAGGCTACGGTAGGCCTCAGCTAGGCTAGAGTTACAATTTGGCTTTTGCCTAGATAGACCTAACTTAGCCTAAGGTAATTTATTGTATGAATTGTACAGTAATATTTATAGTATGAATCTTACAGTACTAATCACAAACACTATAAGGCTTGTTAATCTCTGCAGTATGCGGTATTGCATACAGATATGCAATAGTAAAGAATATAAACATTATAAATAGGAACTTACCACGAAGAACCTTTGCTTGCTGGCGCCGTGTTTTCAAATAAATAAAATGTGTGAACGGCGTCCTTTGTGTTGTTGTACATAAGCTTGTTTTTACTATACAATTTTACCAACAAGCCAAAATAATCCTTAAAAGCCAATTCATGTCTAGTCACACCACACTGAATGCTTAAGAATTAAATTTGATCACTGGACATGTTTAACTTGTATTTATTTATTTAGATTTAAATATTTCACTCATGCCAATTTGTGGCAGTTTTCACTAATAAAAAATAATCTTGTGGTGCAAGGCACTACAAGTACTGCCCCCCAAAAACATGGTTGTCAGGGGTAAAAAAAAAAACACTTAAATGTCAAAGCGCACTGGCTTACGAATGACTCTTCCAGAACGAGTCATTGTTTGCTTTTGGACGGCAATATCCTGCAGCACTGGTTCTGAAGGCATGGATGGTGCTACAGGTGCAGTAGGGACATTGGGGGAAGGGGATTCTTGGTGCCTGTGCAATGGGGCCACTGGCTGGTTCAAAGACAGTTGGTTGCGATAATGAAGGAGAATTGGAAGAGGGATGATAGATTGTTGTACCCTCGGATGAGGTGGTGGTACATAGGATTTAGGAAGGGTAGATTGCTGTACCTGTATATGAGATGAAGGTACAGAAGATTGAGGAGGGATAGGTTGCTGTACCTGTATTTGAGGTGGAGGTACAGAAGATTGAGGGAGGATAGGATCTTTTGTTGGAGAAAAATCAAGGTATGCTGGTTTCAAGCGGTCCACAGAAACGGTTTCACGCTTGCCCACCTTGTCAATGATGAAAGTTTTGGGTCTACGGTCTAGCACAAGGAAGGGACCATCATAGGGACAGTGAAGAGGGTAGCGGTGAGCATCATGTCTCAAGAAAACATGTGTGCAAGTTTGTAAATCAGGGGAAACGAAGGTAGTTTGTGAAGTGGAAGTTCTAGGTGCTGTGGGACGAATTTGCTTCATAACAGAGCGTAATGTCTTGACATACGAAGCAGGATCACATGTGGGGTTAATGGGTGTAGGTGTGAAAAATTCTCCGGGTAACCGGAGTGTGGTACCGTAAACTAATTCTGCTGCAGAGCATGCAAGATCAGTCTTCAGAGCAGTACGAATTCCGAGTAGGATTAGGGGTAGCCTGTCCACCCATGTAGTAGATGGATCAGTGGCTCGCAAGGAACTTTTAAGTTGACGATGGAAGCGTTCTACCACCCCATTGGATTGCGGGTGATAGCTTGTTGTTCTGATGCGCTCAGTCCCAAGAAGGAGCATGAGTTCCTTCCATAAGGCCGATTCAAACTGGGCACCTCTGTCTGTGCAAATGGTTGCAGGTATTCCAAAACGGGAAACCCAACATGAAACAAAGGCATGAGCTACTGCAGAAGCAGTACAAGAAGTCAAAGGAACAGCTTCTGGCCATCTTGTGAACCTATCAATGACAGTGAGAAGATAGGTATAACCTCGAGAAGAATAGAGGGGCCGACTATGTCTAGATGTATGGCCTCAAAACGAGCCTTCGGCAAAGGAAAGGTACCAATTTCTGACTTTGTGTGTCGGTGAACTTTGGCACGCTGACATTGAAGGCAAGATCGAGTCCAATTGCGGATATCTTTGTTCATACTTGGCCATACAAACCTAGCTGCAATTATTTTTGGGTGGCCTTAATTCCGGGTGAGAAAGGGAATGGAGTTTAGCAAAAACAGCTCTTCGCAGCCCTTGTGGACCAACGGTCGAATATGCTCAGTCGAGACGTCACACAAAATTTGTAAGTCTGACTTGGGTTCAACTGGTAAAGAGCGGACTTGCAACGAAGTGGGTGAATTAATAAGAGCTTGGAGGTCTGTATCCGTGGACTGAGCCTTAGCCATCTCTGAAAGGTTGATGTGAGAGTGTCCAGGGTCAGAAATTGCTGAGATGCGAGACAGCGCATCCGGCACAACATTCAAAGAACCTGAAATGTGTCGAATGTCTGAAGTAAATTGAAGAATAAAATCAAGGTATCTTCTCTCAGTAGGAGCATGAGAGTCTGATTGAGAATGGAGAGCAAATATTAACGGACGATGATCCGTAAAAATGCTAAAGTCACGTCCTTCCAGGAATGACCTGAAATGACGGATGGAGAGGTATATCGCCAGCAACTCTCGACCGAAAGTGCTGTACCTCATTTGTGAAGGTGAGAGCTTGCGTGAAAAGAATGCGAGAGGTTCCCAAACGCCTGAAACAAGCTGCTGGAGCACTCCTGACACGGCAACGTCAGAGGCATCAGTGGCTAAGTTCAGAGGAGCGTCTGGTTGAGGGTGAACAAGGCATGTAGCTTGTGCTATAGCCTCTTTTGCTTGTGAAAAAGCATTGGTAGCTTCGGGGTTCCACAAAACTACAGTGGATCTGCCCCTTTTTGATTGGCGAAGAAGAGAGGTTATGGGTGCAAGAATGTTTGCACACTGAGGAATGAAGCGATGGTAGAAGTTTACCATCCCTAAGAAGCGGCGAAGTTGCTTTTGAGTTTGCGGTTGTGGGAAAGACCTTATCACAGATACTTTATTTTCGAGAGGAGAGATGCCCTTCGAAGTAACCTTGTGTCCTAAGAAGGTGAGTTCATCTACAGCAAAGACACATTTTTCAGGGTTTAGCAATACACCATATTCTGCCAACCGAGAAAAAACTAAGCGTAAATGTTGAATATGTTCTGAGGGAGAAGAACTTGCGATGAGAATGTCATCGACATATGTGAAAGTGAAGGAGAGACCTCTCAACACTTCATCAATGAAGCGTTGAAAAGTTTGGGCCGCATTACGCAGTCCGTATGGCATTTTTGTCATTTCAAATAACCCAAAAGGGGTTGTTATAGCAGTTTTATGTATGTCTTCAGGGTGTACAGGAATTTGATGAAAGGCTCGCACCAAGTCAAGGCGTGAAAATACTGTGGTGCCATGGAGAGCAGAAGTAAAATCGTGTAAGTGAGGAAGGGGATAGCGATCTGGAATCGTGTTGTCATTCAAAGCACGATAATCTCCACATGGACGCCAGTCTCCAGGTGTAGGTTTTGGGACCATGTGTAAAGCAGAGGCATACGGGCTACTTGAAGGCCGTATAATACCGAGTTCGAGCATGTGTTCAAACTCTCGTCTCACAATTGCAAGACGATCTGGAGCTAAGCGACGTGGGCGGGTGAAAACAGGTGAGCCTACCGTATCAATACGGTGGACAACAGAGTGTTTAATAGGGGTATCCTTAGAACAGGGTTGAGTAAGGGAAGAAAATTCATTTAGGAGCTGCTCTATAGCAGGTGAGCACTGTGGCAGAGAACTTGCCAATAATGAAGAGGGGTGCGCGGTAGGAGAACCAATTACTGAAAGATGTGTGGCATTATCAATTAATTGTGCTCTACGAACATCAACTAATAAATCATTAGCAGAAAGAAAATCAGAGCCTAACATTGGGGTATATACATCCGCGACAAGAAATATCCAGCGGAAAACACGTCTAAGTCCAAGAGAAACTGAAATAGAACGACGTCCATAAGTGTGAATAGATGAAGAATTAGCTGCACGTAAAATGAAAGGAGAAGGTCCGTTTGCACGGTCTGCGGCTGTTGCAGGAATAACACTGTATTGAGCTCCAGTGTCAATAAGGAATGCATAGCCTGAAAGTGGATCATGCAAGGTGAACGTTGGACCAGGTGGTGCAGTAGTTTGTGAATCATTAAATTTTTGTGGAGGAAGGTTAGTATTGCTGTGGGAAGGAGTTTGTGTTGTATTTGAAGGATTAGTTGTAGGTATTAAATTAGTTGTGGTTGAATAAGTAGGTTGCAATTCTTTAACTTTACTTGCATACGTATGTGTTGGTTTGACAGTGTTAAATGAGGTAGTTGAGTGCGTAGTAATAGGTTGTTGATTATTTGTGGTAAAGGTTGGGTTGGTTGAGCTAGAGTAATACTTAGTTAAAATTGAGGTAGAATTAGATGGAGTAGTGGTAGGGTTAGTTGAAGAAAGGAAGGTTGAGGCTTGAGAGGCTGTAGCGTCAGACGCCTGTGACACCAGCCTAGTTAGTTTAAAGGAGGATTAGGAGTCCATGGACAAGGTGTGAGACAGCGCGTTGCACGATCTTTAAACTTTTCATGATACCAGCAAGGGGGGGTATGAACAGTAGACTGAGGTAAGGAAATAGGTTGAGAATGAGGCTGAGTAGTGGGGATTGAGGATGAGGTAAGGCTAATAGATTTGAATTAGGAGCAACCAACTGACCTGTTTGCGGTGGCTGTGGTTGTAGTAGAACGAGGCGTTGTCCAGGTTCATATTGGGAGGCTCTATTTGGACCAGAGGGTCGTCCTCGTCTTGAAGAACTTCTCTCTCGTTCCCTGTTGTTAGCTAGCTCTATTCGGAGAGCTTTAAATTCTTCTTTAATTGTTTGTAGAATTTCGTTGGATACTTTAAGACATTGTGCGGCCAGACTCTGAGTGTCGTCCTGCGTGGCACAGATTTGGGGGTGATGGGTGTGGTTATCTACTTGGCCAAGGTGGATTTCAATCATCATCTTATCAGCTGTTTTGGCCATAGTGAGGAGGTCTGTATCTTCTGGCATACAACGGAGCATTGGTCGTAGGGCAGTGGGGAGACCATTGAGGAAGCGGCGTCGCATTAAGGGTGAGTTTTTATCGTCTTCATTGGTCTGTCCAGCCAGGTCTTGCAGATGCCTCAGGAAGGCTGTTGGCGTTTGATCCCCAAGCCTCTTCTTGATTGGCCGAGTCTCCTGACTAACTCGCTGAGGAGGCTCTCAAAAGCTTGGTCAGACGGAGGCAATAGAGTCACATCCCGCACTACTTTGTATACTAGTGTAGGCAGGAGGTTCTTTGTGATAAGGAACTTGGTTCGTGGGTCCGTAATTCCTTTTATCGCGAAATAATCCCGCAGTTGACTCACAAAGATTCCAGGCTCTTCAGCGGTGAATTGTGGAGTGGTAGGCTGATACATTGTTAGAAGGTCTGTTATAGGTGGTGAATTTGGAGTACCACCGTTGGATGATCCTAGGTTGTTGTTGTTGTGGGTCATTGTGGCTATTATTTTGTTACAAGGTACTAAAAAAATTAAAATGTGTCAAAAACTGACAAGATTTCAACAAATGTTGTTGAATGTAAATAATGGCTTCAGGTAAGCTTGGTTGAGTATGAGACTCAATTGGAGTTATGAATGTCAATAACAAAAAGTTACGTAAAAATTTTTTTTTTATGATGTAGCCCAATATTAGCAGAAAAATAGTCTGCGTATAGGCTGTTTGCAAAATATAAGTAAATTTGCACAAAAAAACTTTAGAAAACGCTGATTTTATAAAAAGGCAAAATAAAAGGAATATATTTTGCAATAGAATACACTTCCAGTACAGGTGAGTGCTTAGTACTAGTGAATTTAATAAAATTATAGATGCAGACTGAATATATTGACAAAAATTGAGAAAAAACTTTTAGAAATTTTTTTTGCATAAATTACGGTGTTTGGTCACTCCAGGAGGGTCACCAATTGTAAGAGTCGTTTATTATTATAGACCTTTACAAGTTTACGTAGATAATTAACTAAATGCCAGGGTCACCAGCGCCCAAATACTAGATTGGCATCCAGCACTGCGGCGCAAAAATTAATTTTAATAAAAAAGGGAAGGACTGATTATAAAATCAATATGAATTTTGTATTTTATTGACAACAATTAATAAATTATATGCAACAATTATTTATAAATGCAAAGGGGATTTTTACCCGTAACAACTTTGACATATAAATGCGGAATTAATAATGGCACCGTTTAGCTAATATATAACAGTCTGCAACTAATACTGATAAACAACTAATGGAACTAATATTAATTCTGTATACAAATATTAAACAACTAATAGAATTGATATTAATATACGAATAATATTGTGCAAATAATATTAATATATAAATAATGTAACACTAATAGAATTAATATTGATATACGAATAATCAAAGCTGGGCACAAACCGTTAATCCGTTAATCGTTAATTAACGAAGTTAACTTTTCGTTAACGATTTAACTTTTAAGTTAACTTTGAAAATCATTATCGGACTAATTAACTTCCGTTACATTTAACTTCCGTTAACTCAAGTCCGTTAACCCAAAAAATTCATAAATAAACGTTTAAAAGTTTCTATTATTTTCAGTGCTGAGCAGGTGCGCAATTAATCCGCCACTGTTAAAAGTGATGAACGAATTTCCATTTCCGCAGTGCAAAATCAGGCGATATATTTGTTTCCGTCGCCACAATTTGTGTCTTACCAAATATGGTAGTTATTTATGGCATTGGTTTGAGCAAAACATGGTCGACTGTAAAATCAGGCGGAAAGATTTGCCATTTGAGTTGAATGTTTCAACTTCTTTCAAGAAATATCACGAGCATTTTAAGGCACTTTCAATAATATATATGTAACAATTACAACAAATAACTACATTCGTTTCATTTGCAGTCTGTCTCTTGCGCAACATGTTTGTGCTAGTGAATATTTAAAAATAATCGTTGTCAAGTAAGTCATGTATATTTATAATATGTCTGTGAGTACCTTATTAGTAGTCTCCTTGATACATTTCAAGAACCATAAAACTGATCAGGTAAGATTTCAATTCTCATGTCACTTTGATGACATAAATTAAGTCAATTGATGTCTTACAGTGGGAGCGTTTTCACCTTAACCCTTTATGTCCTGGCGGTACTTCTAGGTACCACATCTTTAAAATCTCCATAATTATTTTTCTACCCGGTTGATCCTGCCGGTACTTTCAAGTCCCAATGTGAATTAGTTTCTTTGAGATAATAGATGGCGTTGAGAAGTAAATGTGAGCGTGTGGCGCCAGAACTTGGTCAAGACCTGGCTGGAGACCAACTCCAAGGACTTGCTGACAGATGCTGCCTTCTTGGGTGAGCAAGTGTTGGTGGACTTGTTCATCAAGTTCAACACAGCCATCCCCTCCAGTGCTGCAGTGGAGCATTTGTTCTCTATGGGCAAGGACATCCTGAGGGCCAAGAGATCATCCCTGTCTGATGAAAACTTTGATATGCTAGTTTTCATGAAGGGCAACATGCATCTCATGGACAAAATGGAGAACGAGAAGAGGGAAAATTAAATTATATATATATTGTGTTTTTCATTTTTTTTATAATAAAAGTTAACGTTAACGGTTTATCGGTAACTTTCGTTACATGTTTAACGGATTAACAGTTAACGAAGTTAACTTTTTGGTTAACGGATTAGCGGTTAACGAAGTTAACTTTTTGGTTAACGGTGCCCACCACTGCGAATAATATTGTGCAAATAATATACAAATAATATTAATATATAAATAATGTAACACTAATAGCCACAATGACAACCTTGTCTGCAAAGAGACAGACAAGAATACTGTAAGTGATATTTCAGAGAAAAAGAATAATAAAAATGGCAAAAATTAATAATTAATATACATATGCTATATAGGCCCAGTAACCTGTGGATGATAAATTACAGTTGATTATCATCATTATGGGATTGTGTTAAGTTGAATGGGAAAACTAAGGAAGTATGTAGGCCACCTGCTAAGAAAATACATGAAACATAATAGGCTTATATTATAAAGTAAAATATACTAAGAAAATTAATAGGCAGGCCTATGCCTCTTCAATATAATAGAGCTGAGGTTAATCTAAAACAAAGGCTACGGTAGGCCTCAGCTAGGCTAGAGTTACAATTTGGCTTTTGTAGGCCACCTGCTAAGAAAATACATGAAACATAATAGGCATATATTATAAAGTAAAATATACAAAGAAAATTAATAGGCAGGCCTATGCCTCTTCAATATAATAGAGCTGAGGTTAATCTAAAAACAAAGGCTACGGTAGGCCTCAGCTAGGCTAGAGTTACAATTTGGCTTTTGCCTAGGTAGACCTAACTTAGCCTAAGGTAATTTATTGTATGAATTGTACAGTAATATTTATAGTATGAATCTTACAGTACTAATCACAAACACTATAAGGCTTGTTAATCTCTGCAGTATGCGGTATTGCATACAGATATGCAATAGTAAAGAATATAAACATTATAAATAGGAACTTACCACGAAGAACCTTTGCTTGCTGGCGCCGTGTTTTCAAATAATAAAATGTGTGAACGGCATCCTTTGTGTTGTTGTACATAAGCTTGTTTTTACTATACAATTTTACCA
Organism: Bathynomus jamesi; assembly: GCA_023014485.1. NCBI lineage: Eukaryota > Metazoa > Arthropoda > Malacostraca > Isopoda > Cirolanidae > Bathynomus > Bathynomus jamesi. Next base: position 11,897 of record JAJOZX010009825.1, read on the forward strand.
ACAAGCCAATTCATGTCTAGTCACACCACACTGAGAATGCTTAAGAATTAAATTTGATCACTGGACATGTTTAACTTGTATTTATGTATTTATTTATTTATTTATTTATTTAGATTTAAATATTTCACTCATGCCAATTTGTGGCAGTTTTCACTAATAAAAAATAATCTTGTGGTGCAAGGCACTACAATGTATTATTTCTGATGATGAAGTTGACTGAAAATCTTGCCGAAGTGGCAAAGAGTTTGACAAAAACTGTCAAGGCTGCTTATGTAATTGAGAGTGTGTTACCGTCACTCAGGTGCATCTTCCCAATGCAGCACCACGGCAATGGGCTAAGTTATAGCTAACTTAGTGGGAATGACCTCATTTAATGATGAGGCCCCATTGTTTTTTTTTTTTTTTTAACTTTTATTGAAATATTATTTACAAATAAAAGTACTATGGCTTTTGTGGTATCTTCCGACACCATGAAAATGAAACAGAAGTACAATGTATAAGATTTGTTCATTTGTAATTTCATTCAGTTACCTGCTGAAATTCAGGTGTTAGGATTTTGGCATGTTCTTTGACAGCAACAAAGCTTGGAACAAAGTCATCATTATCAGTATTTGAGTTAGTTGAAGAGCCCTGTATTGTGGTTGTTCTATGTTTGTATTGCATCACAAACCACAGGAATGGTTGAGATTAACAGTCTCTAGTAAATTATCATTTGCCTTGTATTCAGAGACTTAGAAATCTTGACTTATTGTACCTCATTCATGTCTTGGTCCAATCGAGATAATTTCTTGGCAAGGAAGAACGCTTTGTAACTTGCCAAGTTGGAGGGTTGACTCTGGAGCTTCACTGATCTTATTAGTTTGCTGTTGTGTTGGTGCAGAGCTTAATGGAGCATTTTGGAATAAAATTAGCACTGTATCGTGTGCCAAACCAATTCCAGACAAGGTATTTTCCAAGGTGTCAAAATTATCCATTGCTGCTTGAATTGGATGGTTTTGATCAAATACTGGAGGGCGATCGAGCCTCTCACAATTAATAGATTACAATATCATTGATGCACTCTAAAACAATGTCAACAATATAAATGCACTTTTAAATGCAATAACCTCGCTTAAATAACATGGAAATGGAATTAAAGTGTAAAACTAATGGCTAGTGGGACTCGAATCCGGGTCGCTTGGTTTCAGAGTTAGTGCTCCAACTGATCACGCCAACCAAGCGAAGACAAAACTTACATTGCTCCACAATGCTCCCTACAATGCACTTGCATGCTTTATAAAGGCGAGAGAGAGAGAGTTGAGTGGACGATGATCTAACAGCGTAAACGTTTCCTCGTTAATGTCTTCCCTTTCCACTGCCAATTGTAATTGTAAAATAAGCATAAAATATATAAAAATGGAACAAATGATAACCCTACAAACTTCAAATTTATTTTTCTCCTACCGATTCTTTCCAAAATTTTAGGAAAAGCTGAACCAAGTCAGTTTATTGATCATCTTTGAATCAAATAATCTATTTTCGCAATCTGAGCAAGGATACAAAAAACATTTATCTGATGAGACAGTACTCTCAACAATAACTGGAGAAATCTATGCAGTAATGGAGAATAATAAAATACTGCTGCTGCTAGAGCTCTCCAGAGGTTTCGACACAGTAAGTCATGATAAATTATCATACTTAAAAATCTGAATGCAGTTGATGTTGATAAAGTTCGGTTCAAAGAGTACCTGAAAGGAAATTGCCAACCCGTCTGAATAAAAGGTTCAAAGACTACCTTACCAAAAGTTGCCAATCAGTCTGAATAAAAAATTCTATGTCCAACAATAAATCAGTCAAGTACGGCGTTCCACAAGGTTCAGTCTTGGGTCCTGTCCTTTTCAGTGTGTGTTTTTATTAATGATATTACCAAGTTCACGAGTTAACGTACAAATCGTCATGTATGCCAACGACGTTCAGCTTCTTCACTGAGGCAAACTAAATGAAGCGGATAAAATAATAAGAGTAGAAACAGACTTATCTAACCTAAAACGACAGCTTGACGACAGAGGCTTGAAAATAAAACGGTGCATATTCATACGAGCAAAACTATACACGAATAAACTAAATGAGGAAACTCGAATGAAATTAGATATCAGTGACACCAATTCCAAAATCAGTCGAAAATCTGGTTATCATCTTTGACAAAACCTATCTTTGAAAGGCATATAAATACAGTGTGTACAAAAGGAAAGGACGACTTAGTTTATTCGCAAAAACTGAAACTTCAATGTCGCGGGAGAACAGTGATTGCGAGTAGTCTGGTAACGAGTCGCATATTCTACTGTGCCTCTCATTTGGAGATGTTCCTCAGCTTCACTAAAATGGGTTAAAAAGTGTACAATTTTGCAGCCAAAGTGGCATGTGGATATGGAAGAAAAAACGATCACGCAACTCCTTACACAGAAAAGTTAGATCGACTAAATAAACCTGAAACCGCAGTTTGATATCTTCACGAAGTTATGCAGGACAAACTTCCTCCGAGTTCCCTTCAAACTATGAACTTCATCCTAACATGGGTCTCAGAAATGACGACGACCCACATTCAAACACGAGACAATCACATGCTGGTAGAATGCTAGTGTCGCAAGTCACTCCTTCACTATAGAAAAAACCTTCCTAGTCCAATCAAACAAGCATAATCTCATTCCAGTCTCAAATTTCGCTTAAAAAGCCATCTTGGTAATCTTGGAACAGCATTCTACAGGACATTCCCGAATTAAAAAAATCAAGTCTTTGGTACTCTCAATATTACATAATCTTCGCCTGTCGTGTAACCAGTTCAGTGATAAGTTATAATTTTAAAGCATATTTGTATGGATATACATGTGCACGTGTTGTTATTTTTTTATTGGGTTCAAAATTCCAGGTGAGCCGTGAACAGCCAAGCTCTGAAGCGCCAGTTCAACCTACAGCCCAAGTTAAGCTAGATTAAAAACTTGCTGACTTGAAGGTGCTATTAGGTCCTACCTCAGGGTTGCTGACTCGATGTGGGCCTACCTTAGGCCTCAGTTGCATGAATTTAAGATAAAAAACAAAAGGGGCACTATTTATGGTCGTCTTTCTAAACCTTGCAACAACACAACCTGCGCCATTGCACAATGCAACAATCTTGTATCTAAACAACCAAACTGAATTGCAAAAGAGCTCTCTATAAGACCACACCCTGTAATTACCGCATTCCACAAACGAGTAGAAAAGACGCGCAGCGCCCCAAAAAATGATGCCACAAGAGTGCTCAAACAATGATGCCACAAGAGCCCAAAAATGCTAGCTCGAAATTAAGTGAATTTTTCACTAACCTTACAATTATGAGATGGATATATATACACCTTAACTTAATATATACAAGCAATGCTGCATCAATCAGCTTAGTCATCATATCGCCTTGGGACAACAATGCTCTTCCTCTTCTAGATTTTCTAACACTCCCCACCGAAGAGGCATTGTTGTCATTACCTTCTGCAAGTTCAGCCAAGCCTCCTCCATGAGGCTGTAACTCAAATGTTTCATCTTGACTATCCGTGTTTTTGCTGGTTTCTAAAGCATAGAGTTTTTGTATAGGTCTCTCTAATTTTCCTCCTGAAGTCTTTACCAGTGCAGACCTAACTAAATTGTCTTTGCCAACAAACAACTCTTCAATTATGCCAAGCTTCCAGCATTGCCTTGGTCTTTCATCCCCAATCATTACCACTTCTCCCACCTTGATACAATTTGCATTGGAGCCCTTTACACTGCCTGATGAGTAATAATTGAGTTCTGGCAAGTATTCCATCTGCCATCTCTTCCATAACTGATCTTGTAGCTCTTCAAGGTACCTGAACCTTCTGGTTAACTCTCCTTGAGTGCTCTAGATAGGCTGCAAGTCTTCTGGCACACTGGGGCTTGATGTTAATCGTTTACCACAAAGAAAATGATTTGGTATCAATGGCTCTGCATTAGGGCGGCTCGTTTTTACACTTTTTTCGATATTTGATTGGGGGTAGTGCGGAAAAGTTGCGATTTGGAGAGAAAATAAAGTGTGTAAAATTTTTTTGATCTATGTCAATACCTTCCGGTGGCGGCGAGTCCTTAAAAATCGAAAAATAGGCCTAAAAACACAAAAATTTTATATAATTTTTATATAATGTTCATTGTTCAATGACTGCTATTAATTTATTCAAGCCTATAATAGTGTTCTCAAGGTTGTTTGCACAGAAATATACCGGAATTAACATTTGTATAATATCTTGTTAAAACTTGCTTTAAATCAATATTTTGGATATTTTAACGGCTAAGACGCCACCGGAAGTTATTAACAGATTGTGCTGAAATTTTTATTGTTTATTTTGTAAGTCTTTAAAACCATTTTCCAATCTACCCCGTTAGGCCTATTTTTCGATTTTTAAGGACTCGCCGCCACCGGAAGGTATTGACGTAGATCAAAAAAATTTTACACACTTTATTCTCTCCAAATCGCAACTTTTCCGCACTACCCCCAATCAAATATCGAAAAAAGTGTAAAAACGAGCCGCCCTACTCTGCATCCTGCATACTGTTATAAACAAAGGTGATAAGGCCTACTGTTCACCATTGCTTCTACTTCACACAAAACAGTGCAGAATTCTTCTTTGCTCAAATGAGCATTAGCTAAAAGTTTCTTTAATGGACACTTTACACTTTACACTTCACACTTCTCACTAGCCTTTCCCAAAATCCTCCCCACCATGGTGCTCTCTCAACAATAAACTCCCACTGTACCCCTTGGTGTGAAAAGTAGGATTGGAATCCTTCCTCTTTTAGCAAGGACCAAACTTCTTGGAGTTCCTTTGCAGCCTTTTTGAAGGTTTTTGCATTATCCAATATGATTTTATTTGGGAAACCCCTTCTGTTCACAAACCTTTTAAAGACCAAAAGAAATACATCACTACTTAAGTTGCTTACCAACTCCAAATGGATTGCTCTGGTGATACCACATGTGAAGAGACATATATAACCTTTGTTAGACTCCCCTTGCTCATACACATAGACTGGACCTGTGAAGTCTACTCCCACTATATCAAATGGGGCAGTATAGACACACTGTTCTCTTGGAAGTGGAGCCACCTTTTCATAATAAGGCTTTGCACTCCAACGCTTACAAACCACACATTTATGCAAGACCTTTTTCACTACTTGTCTAATTTTGGGAATCCAAAACTGCTGTCTGATCTCTATTACTTCTCTTAACTCCAGCATGTAACAACTTATGATGAGTATCCAGGATCAAAAGTTCCACAAAGTGCCCCTCAGAAGGTAGCAAAATTGGATGTCATTTCTCCTCTGGAAGCCCAGAAAACTGTAGTCTACCTCCTACTCTCAATAAATCCTGATCCAAAAACACATCCAAACCCTTGGGAGCAGAATGTGTTGGTAGAACCTGTAATGGACGGCTGGTGAGCAATTCCCTCTCTTCACCAAATTTTTCCTTCTGCACATATACCACCCAGTATTGCCTGGCTTGCTGAATCTCCTTACTGTTCAGAATTCCTTCCCTTCTTGTTCCTCCCTTAATATTGTTGGTAAATCTATATACCCATGCTTTCAGACTGCTAATGTCCTCAAGCCTCAATATGGGGTCCTGCTGCATAACTTGACAACTGTTCACAGTGCATTTTCTCATTTCACTCACCCATTCTTCTTGAGCCTGGCATTCTCCTACAATAGGCTGATTAAGCCAGTTTTTGCTTTCAAGTTCTAGCCACTCTGGCTCATTCCACCACAAACTTGACTGTGCAAGATCTTTCTCCGAAATTCCTCGTGTTGGTAAATCAGCTGGGTTTTGGGTGCCTGGACAATGCTTCCATTGCTTGGGATGTGTGTGCTTGAATTTCCCCCACCCTATTGGCAACAAATGGTTTCTATTTCCTTGCCTGGCTTCTTAACCAGTGCCAAACTATAGTGGAGTCTGTCCAATAATAGCTTGGAATTTCATAGAGGGCCAAAGACTTTTGCACTGTAACTACAAGCCGACTAGCAATAACCGCACCCATCAATTCCAACCTTGGAACAGAAAGCCTTTTCAAAGGTGTTACTCTGCTCTTTGCAGCAACCAACCTGCAACTTACTTCCTCTTTCAATGTGCCTCTTATATAAATACAAGTTGCATAGGCTTCCTCACTTGCATCACAAAAGATGTGCAGCTCCAAATTGTCTGGACTATTGTTCAACTCTCCAAAGTACCATCTTGGGATTTCAATGTCTCCAAGACGTGCCAATTCTTTGAACCAATATTTCCACCTTACCACCACATGATCAGGTAACTCTTGGTCCCAACCAAGTCCAATTTCCCAGAGGCTCTGAAACAAAGTTTTTTACTTTATCACAAATGGAGCCAGGAATCCAAGAGGATCAAAGACCTTTGAAGCGAAACTAAGCGCTGTACATTTTGTCCACCTTGTCTCATTCTCAGCCAGCTCTACTAAAGATTTCCCATTGAAGGTAAACAAATCCTCTCCTTGCTGTCAAACAATGCCAAGCACTTTTGCGTCTATTGCCCACAACTCCTTAACCCTTCGTTAGCACCCCCAAAATTTTTTTTTTGCTATTTCTCAATTGGCAACACTAATATTCCTGTTCTTCCCAGTACCTTCCTGAATTTGTGAGTGGAGAGAGCACCAAGAGTCCTGCAGTCCTGCCCCTGCTTGTGTGAGAAGTAGACGAGATTTTGTCCTCGTGGGGTGTGCAGTCACCCCTCGGTACTAACCAAGTAAGTTTTCACGATTTATAAATTTTTTTTTTTTTAATTTTCTTTTCAATGGAAAATAATAATAATATAAAATAATATAAGTTTATCTAAGATAATAATGCAGATTATCAAATAATATTTGCTTTATGGAAGATTTCTAATGGATTGGAGCTATAAAATTCATGTTAACTTTTCAGATACAAGATGGCCGACGACGAAAAAAAGATGGAGAGGATTCGGAAGTTGTTGGACTAATGTGACGTTGCAAGTGATCCAGAAGATGACAGTGAAGGTGAATCAGATTTCGTGGAGGAGGATGAGCATATTCCTGACTCTGATTGCTATGAATCGGGGCCTGATGATCCACCACAAGAGCCCAACGGAAACAGCCCTGACGTGATGGGTGGCTGGGAAAAGACAAGAAAACGTGGTGGGAGAAGAAAGTACGTAATGTAACAGTTCGTACCGGTTCTCATAATGTCTTCCAGGGGAGAGAAGGACCAAGAGGACCAGCCCTAAATGCACAGTCACCTACTGACTTCTGGGGACTCTTCTTCACTCCTGAAACAGTGGATTTATTGGTTGACAAGACTAACCAGTTCATCAGTGACAAGAGAGAGAATTATGCTCAGACTAGCAAGGCAAGTGACACTGACATTGTAGAAATGAAAGCCTTTCTCGGCCTACTACTTTTAGTTGGTCTTTATCACAGCAACAGAATGAACCTTGATCATCTGTGGAATTCTGATGGCACTGCTGTAGAGGTATTCAGAATGACAATGTCATTGCATCGCTTTCGTTTTCTCCTATGTTGCATACGATTCGATGACAGCAACACGCCCTGCAAGAAGGCAAGTGGATAAGCTTGCCCCAATCAGAGACCTCTTTGAGATTGTTGAAAACTGTGAGGAACTATTCCCCATCAGAGCTTGTGACAATTGATGAGATGCTTGCAGCCTTCAGGGGCAAATGTCCCTTCAGACAATATATACTCAACAAACCAGCCAAGTATGGAATAAAGATACAGGCAATGACTGATGCAAAAACTTACTATGTATGTAAAATGGAAATATATGCAGAACAGTGTGATGGCCCATTCAAGGTAGACAATTCATCCATTGCTGTGGTCACAAGGCTTACCTCACAGATCTCAGGATCAGGCAGAAATGTCACGTTTGACAACTGGTATACTACTTACCCACTACTCCAAAAGCTGCTTGATGACCATCAATTGAGTGCAGTGGGCACACTCCGAAAAAACAAATCTGAGATTCCTAAGGAATTCTTAGAGGTAAAGAACAGAGCTAGGTATGACAGTATGTTCGGCTTTACAGATAAAGTGACACTAGTCTCATACACGCCAGACAGTAAAAAGATGAAAAATGTTGTTCTCATCAGCAGCATGCACTATGATGACAGAATTGACCCAAATTCTGGTGATAAGAAGAAACCTGAAATTATCACCTACAATTCAACTAAAGGAGGCGTTGATATGGTCGACCAGATGGCAGGGGAGTATGACACTTCAAGAAATAGCCGTCGTTGGCCCATGACTGTTTTCTACACTCTCCTGAACATCTCAAACATAAATTCCTACATCCTATGCTGTCACAACCCTCAGAACAAGCTGAAGCGCCGCTTGCTCATCAAGAATGTAGCTATGCGGCTTATAGAGGACACTCTGAAGAGAAGAATGCAGAACATACATCTGAAGAAGGACCTCAGAGAAGGAATTAGAAGAATGTTGCCGAGAGCTGTAGAGTCCTCAACACCCTCCCAGCCACAGACATCACAGGGGACAGAGAGATGTACATTCTGTGCCAGGTTACGTGATCGTAAGGTGAAAACAGTGTGTAGAGAACACAGCAAATTGCTTGTCAGTTGCATTGAGTGCGAAGGTACAATATCAAGTAATGAATCAGTGTGATAGGTAATGGTGAGGATGTTTGGCAGAAACAAGCTTTTCCTTCATGGTTTTGTAATGACCTCACTTATATTTTTCTTGCCATTTCATTTTATTGGAACAGTTTGCGGTTATTTTGATGAGTTTTCTATTATTGTCTTGGTGTACTTTGGCAGGAATAAACAACATTTTTTATAGGGAATCGGTAACAGAACTTTTTGCTATTTTTATGTCACAACATTGACAGATCTCTTTAGTTAGGATTGTAGTAAAGAATGAGAAAATTAAACTCAATTATGCTTTTATATACTTATGTTTATAATTTTATAATTACAGTTTATAATGATACTGAGAAAAAAAAATCATATCATGCGGAGGTGGCTTTTAATTAAGATCTCTGGCTTACCAAACCGTTTCTTTAATATATCCCAAGCCACATTATAATTAGCCTCTGTTAACGCTAATCCTGCTATTGTCTTTGCTGCCTCCTCTTCCAAGCGGGATTGCAAATAATTAAACTTCTCCACCGCACTTAACACTTGACTTGAATGAACTGCTGATTGAAAACTGTCTGCCCATCCTTGCCATTCCTGAATACTCCCAGAAAATGTTTTGAGAACAAGCCTCGGTAATTGAACTGCAGATCTGTTAACCTTAACTTTACAAACACCATTTGTTGAGGGTTGTGTTTCATTATTAGACCTGGTCTCTAACTGTACTGAGCTGCTAAACTCTCTTGCTCGGTGGCATACTTTAATTATGTCATCAATAATCTCTTCAAAGTAAATTATGTTATTTTCTATTTCATCCTCTTCTATAAGAGCCTCAATTTTAACATTTACTTCACTTAGAGCAACCTTTTTAGTTTCTAATATGGAAAGCTGCGCAGTCACTAAGCTTAAATCCTCTTGCTCTATGGCACTTCTCCTTTTTTAAACTTGTTCAATTAAGCTGCACTCATCTTCAATGCAAACAATTGGGCTCAATGCCAAATAAGCTAATTGGCAACAATACTTAACCAAACTGGTCAAACTCAAATTTTACTGTTTTCAAATAAATTGAATTGCTTGGTTGGGGTACTGACCAACCACCAGTATGGAATACCAAATTTTCCACCAAGTAACTGGCGCACTGAAGTCTGCAACCTTCGCCTTCGAACAAGAAGCCAAAAGTAACCAAACCGGTAAAAATGTAGGCCAAAACAACGACAGACGAGTGGCCAAGTTTTGCAATTGGGCAACCAAACTTTCTACCCTGAGACCTTAACTCAATAATAAACCAAAATTAACTAAACCGGTAAAAATGTAGGCCCAAAACAACGACAGACGAGTGGCCAAGTTTCGCAATTGGGCGACCAAACTTTCTACCCTGGGACCTTAACTCAATTATGCTCAACCCGTCTAGGCCTAACTTGGGCTACAATTTGCACAATCAAAACTTTGCCGTAAAATAGTCACTGACTCAGTCTTGGGCTAGAATTCGGTTCTGAAGGACCATGTTATTTTTTTTATTGGGTTCAAAATCCCAGCTGAGCCGTGAACGGCCAAGCTCTGAAGGGCCAGTTCACCCTACAGCCCAAGTTAAGCTAGATTAAAAACTTGCTGACTTGGAGGTCCTACCTCAGGGTTGCTGACTCGATGTGGGCCTACCTTAGGCCTCAGTTGCATGAATTTAAGATAAAAACAAATGGGGCACTATTTATGGTCTTTCTAAACCTTGCAACAACAACACAACCTGCACCATTGCACGATGCAACAATCTTGTATCTAAACAACCAAACTGAATTGCAAGAGAGCTCTCTATAAGACCACACCCTGTAATTACCGCATTCCACAAATGAGTAGAAAAGACGCGCAGCACCCCCAAAAATGCTAGCTCGAAATTAAGTGAATTTTTCACTAACCTTACAATTATGAGATGGCTATATATACACAGATTATACACCTTAACTTAATATACAAGCAATGCTGCATCAATCAGCTTAATCATCATATCGTCTTGGGACAACAATGGTTCTTCCTCTTCTAGATTTTCTAACACGTGTATTTATATGTACTGCATATGTATGTAAATATGTAGAGTATTTGAGATCGAATACGAGGGTGTAATATGTCATAAAGATGCGTAATTTTTACTTAATGTATATAATCTCATTGCAAGATTTTAAGACTGCATCATAACGTTCAATTTTATAATCAATTTGCAAAAGTTTTCAAATACTCTTGATTATCTAATGTTTTCCCACAAATTTCAATATATTTTTAATATAATACGTATTAACCCATTAGTGCCGACCGTCACTTTACTGATTTTGTTCTGGCTAACATCAGACAATTTTACTCAGTCTCGTGAAAGACTTCTCGGCACTAATGGGTTAACTGATGTTTTTATTTTTTTTTATGAATTTATTCGTCTATTCATTCTTTTACGAATTCATCAATTTATCGTATTAAATTTTATCTTTATGAACATCTACTGTATATCTTCGCATTGTAATTTTTCTTTTTAAACTTTGCCGAAGCAATTGACTAGCATATTCATGGAATAATTGCCCATTGGGCAGCAGGGAATAGCAGGGAAAATACGTAATAGATATATAACTCTTAAGAAGAGCAACGAGCTGTTACAGTACAAAGAATATCATCATCAGAATCGGAGGCACTAGTTCAGTACCACGAGGAACAGTACCCGCTCCACTACTATTCATACTCATGCTACCCGATAAACAGGGTGTCCTCATAAGTTCGGTCTCATAGGAAAATTTATTTTAAGTAACATTTACGAAAGTAATACATTAGAACCAAATCAAATGTTCAAATTGAGGTCTCGTTTTGGGACTTTTTTTTTTGTTGCGGGTAGAATAACACGCAATGGCTAATATGAAAGCGAGTTACACTCGTGAGGAAAAGCTCACTTCCATATTAGCCATTACAAGAAAAGAAAAGGTCCCAAAACAAGATATCAATTTGAACATTCGTTTAGTTCTAATGCATTGCTTTTGTAAATTTAACTTAAAGTAAATTTTCCTATGGGACACCCTGTACATTGGGAAGCGGGGTGGGGAAGAAAGTGTGAGAACTCACGTTTTGGTGAAGGTTTGATTAACATATTTTGTTGCTCAGTCTTTCTGAATTTGAGTGTGTTTTTGTCTTAAATTGCGAATTCTCCTGTCTCAACTTTTCTTGACGTCTCTCTGCAGCTCTTGCAGCCAGCTTAATAATAATGATGATGATAATGGTAATAATAATGATAATAATCATACTAAAAGTAAAAGCAAAGTTGGAAGTATCTTCCTTTGCCATATTTATAAAGCAGTGACATCGTTTTAAGTGTTCCTTACCCAACTATTCTGTAATTTCTTTTCTTCATTCGTTAATTGGATTTTGTAAGATTGTTTCTGTTGTTCGAGTTCACTTTTCAAGCTTTCAATTTGTGACCTGAAACAATAAGAAAATGTGATGATTCAAGAGTTACAAACTTCAAAATAATAATCTTAAACATACGCATCGTTCAATAGTGGTCCATATATTCGTATCTATAAACAATAATGAAATCTGTCAGTCATTCGTCGCCTGAGAACCCGCGACTCGAAGTATTTTTAATAGGGTGCTATGAAGACACGAGTACCGTGATACCCGCGAGCAATGTAATAAAAATGAATGAATATAATTATATTTCTAACTAATGGTAACGACTAAAATCACTGAATTAAGATCTAGAAAACCTGCCAATTTACGAACCCTACAGCAGTATTTTGTTTTTAATCCATTAGGTCTACGCCCTCGTTCTTATGCAATGAAAATTAAAGAAAATATGTGTTAAACCAGTGATTCTCAAAGTGGGATCCGCGTAATATATTTAATATATTTTTTTTTATGCAGGAAGGAGGGGCCAAGGGCGAATGTCTGAATAAACGCCCATCCCATAGAGGAAGGAGGGGCCAAGGGCGAATGTTTGAATAAACGCCCATCCCATAGAGGAAGGAGGGGCCAAGGGCGAATGTCCGAATAAACGTCCATCCCATAGAGAAAGAAAGGAGCCAAAATCATGGTTCAAGGTTTTCGAGATGCCTAGAGAGTGTGCCTGAAAGCTTGAAGGTCAGAGACGGGGGAAAAGAAGGATTGAGGAAGATTGTTCCAGAGTTCACCGGTTCAATAAATGAAAGATTAAAAAAAACAATTAACACAAGACCCTGTAGAGAAACAGCAACTGTGGGGGGGGGGGTGACGAAACTGCGGAGCCGGTACAGCTCTTTCAGAAAGGGAGTACGTGTGATCATTCCAGGAAAGATCATGAGAAAAGGAAACGTCAAGAATGTTATGAGAAGAGAAAGGATTGAGTTGTGTATTGTTGAAGGTAAGGAGAGAGTCGTGTGGAAGTTTGTGACGAGTAGACAGATGCAGGAATCGAGTTTTTGAGGCAAAGTCACAAGGTTTTCTCTGCCCCAATCAGAGATAATAGAAATATCAGAGGTCAAGCGTACCATAGCCCTCCCACGCGAAGCATTAATCATAAGATTCAAAACCATCTATGAAGTGGTCTTATCTTTAATTAAGAGCCCAGTAAAGACAAACTTTTGGACCAAATTACATAAAATAGAGTTCAATTTCACAATTAAAAATTGTAAAATTGCAATATTTATTTTATAAAAAGAATTATTCATTGTTTCATCAATCATTCAATCATAAATCTTTCGTCAATTTTGAAGAAACGAATACAAAGGGAAGGCATTTCAATTAAGGAAAAGCTTAGGAGGTTTTATAAGCTTTTCCTTAGTTGAAGACAATTTCTTGTTTCCCGGGTAGGTCAACTGTACGCCCTTGACAATTGGTTAGGTTGTCGTGATATTTTCGTTAAAATTAACGAATATTTTAACGAAAATATCACGACTTAACCTAACCAATTATCAAGGGCGCACAGTTGACCTAACCGGTTAAGAAATTGCGGCAGTATAACTGAAAAGTACCGAAATGTCTTCATTTTGCGTCTACGGCTTATTGAGTGCTGGCTGAGTGTGATCCACAAATTACCAACGTCTGTAAATAATTGGTGGAGTCGATGCCATGACGAGTTAAGGATGCTTTAAAAGCAAAAGAGGGTCACACAATTTATTAGAATAAAAGTATTTCCCCAGCATACTTTTAGTTCAGTCTTAAATACGCGTCCCAAAATTCCATTACATGACAATGTAAAAGCGAAGCCCCATTTTTTTTTTTTTTTTTTCTGGTTAGTTAAAGTTAAGACGCTAGTGATCAGGAGGTCGTGAGATAAAGTCTGGGCTAGGACTTTGTAATTTCAGACTTCTGAAAAGCTTGATCTTCGTCAGAATAAACGACTGAGGGAAAAGCAAAAGCAAGTCTATATTGATACACACACTCACCCTATACTTTTTGTGTTCTTTGATCAACTTCAAAGAAAACGAATTATAGCCTAAACTATTTAAAATCATTTTAGTTTATTTCAGTGTCCATGAAATTACTAGGGGCACTCAATATATTTCGCCCCACCCTTTTTTCTTAGCTAAATAATAGGCCATGGGGCTGAAATGTCTTTTGGGCCGTAAGTTTGAACTTTCTGCCCTTCACATAACTGGATTTTTCCAGTTTGAACCTCCCCTCCTTGTATAAAACCGCTTTTGAACGCCCTTGTATAAAATCGATGGTTAACGCAGTTTCAGAAATAGCGTCTGACAGTGATGCGTGTCGTAAACAGAGCTGTTATCGAGTTCTTAACCGCAGAGAAGGAAACAGTCGGAAATATTCACAAACATCTACAAAACGTGTATGGAGAGGCTGTTGTTGATCGAAGCACAGTTGGACGCTGGTCTAAACGTACGAGACCATCGGAGAGAGGGAGAGCCAGCCTCGATGATGAGCCACACAGCGGTCGCTCGGCATCGGCTGTGACATCTCGCACTGTGCAACGTGCTAACATCATCATTCGATCAAATCGGCGCGTCACATACAAGGAGCTAGTAGGAATTAGTGAAGGGAGTGTGAATACGATAGTTCAGCAACTGGGATACTCAAAAGTGTGTTCACGGTTTTTTCCTCGTGGACTGAAGATCACAAAGCCCAAAGAAAAGAAATTGCTTCTGAGTCGTTGGTTCGATACGAGAGAGAAGGGGCTGACTTCCTTTCACGAACTGTGACTTGGGATGAGACTTGGGTACAACACTTTGAACCTGAAACAAAACGCCAATCCATGGAGTGGCATCACGCAGACTCCCCACGCGAGAAAAAGTTCAAAATGGCTCCCTCTGCACGAAAGGTTATGGCCACCATCTTCTGGGACATGAAAGGGGTGATTCTGGTGGACATTATGAAGAAAGGACAAACAATCAACTCGGAGGCATATATTGCTACCCTACAGAGACTCCAGAGACGTATAAAGCGAGTTCGACCGGAGAGAAAACTGGAAGACGTCCTTCTTTTGCACGATAACGCAACACTACACAACAGTTTGCAAACAAGAGAGGCCATTACAAAAATGTGCTTGATTGTGTTACCCCACCCTCCATACAGCCCGGATCTGGCACCTTCAGACTTCCATTTGTTTGGGCCAATGAACGACTCTATTCGTGGAAGAAAGTTTCAGTGACGATGAGGTTGTCGAGGAGGTTAAGAGGTGCTCCAGCGGAACCCAGTGGACTTTTACCAGCAAGGAATAAAGGCCCTTGTTTCGAGGTGGAGGAAAGCCGTAGAAAAGGATGGAGACTATGTGGAAAAATAAAATCTTGTAAAAAAGGTATGCAACTACTTGCGTAAAAAATTTCTGAAACTTACAAGGAAACTTGGAAAGAATCGCTACAAACTCATATCAAATTAAAATAAAAAGTATATTTTGTCATAATACAGGGTGTCCCAGAATTAACTATCTATTTCAATGAAATCGGACAAATTTTTTAAAAACACACTTATTTATGTTTATCATGTTTATATGTGTTAAAAATGTATAAATTTCTAAATTTTTTTCATAATTTTGTTTTCATAATTTTTTCATTATCTGGTCCAATGAAGACCGTCTGAAGTCATAGAATGGCAAAGAGACTCTCCAAAAGTTAACGTGTGGCTTGGAATGACCAAATCCAAAATTTATGGCCCATTCTTCTTTGCGGAAGCAACTGTAACAGGTACCGTCTACCTTGATATGCTTCAGCAGTTTCTCGAACCACAGCTTCTTGATGATGGCATTCTTGATAATGTTGTGTTTCAACAAGATGGAGCACCATAAATTTTGGATTTGGTCATTCCAAGCCACACGTTAACTTTTGGAGTCTCTTTGCCATTCAATGACTTCAGACGGTCTTTCATTGGACCAGATAATGAAAAAATTATGAAAATAAAATTATGAAAAAAATTTAGAAATTTATACATTTTTAACACATTAAACATGATAAACATAAATAAGTGTGTTTTTAAAAAATTTGTCCGATTTCATTGAAATAGTTAATTCTGGGACACCCTGTACTGTAATCACACTCTAGAGCTGACAAAAAAAATAATAAACGATCACCCTAAACTTTAAAATTTCTTGAAGCAAAAAAAAAAAAAAAATTACCTCTAGTTCAATGATACTTTTGACGGTTTTCAGTATCTCGCAATACACTGGCAACCCCGCCTCATTGTCAGTTCGTGTTGTAAAATATACAATAAACTAAACCTGAAATTTTGTTAGGGGCAGGGCCGGATTTAGCAGTGTGGGGGCCCTGGTGCACCTGGCATACGGGGGTCCCCAAAACTCCCATAGGTACAGAATAAAACCCTTTTGGGTTGCGAGTGAATGATAGACTCTCTCTCCTTCAATGCAATTGCTGGCAAGTAATTTGTTGTTTTCAATATACAGACTACAGAGTGGACAAAGTCAGGATCTATTTTTGTGAAATAATTATTTTTTTTCTATTTTCTTTTCAGAAGCCCTTAGAATGAATACAGAAGAGCGTGTGGCAATAGTACTTTGGCGAATCGAGGGAAAGAAATACAATGACATCAGAGAGAAGTTTAGGAGATTTCATAAGCCGGGGCCAATAGACAAGACAATACGAAAATTGGTGAACAAATTTAAACGAACGGGATTTGTAAATGATGAAGCAAGATCAGGACGACCGTGTATGTCAGATCTTACCGTGAATGCAGTACGCGGAATTATCACTGAGGAGCCACGTACATCCGTTCGTGCTGCATCACACAGACTCGGCCTCCCGACGTCATCTGTGCACAAAATTCTGAAAGTTAATTTGCACAAGAAAAGCTATCATTTGCAGGTTTTACATGATTTACATGAAGATTTCTCTCGACGAAGTGCTGTGTGTGCTGATCTCGTAGAACAAATCTGGAGTGATAATTTAATGGACAACATTCTCTTTAGTGATGAAGCAACTTTCCATACGTGTGGAAAAGTAAATCGCCATAACTGTCGAATTTGGGCAGATGAAAGACCGAATGATTTCGTCCAAAATTGGGAGACTCACCTAAAGTTAATGTCTGGATGGGTTTAACAAAATCTGAGGTTTATGGTCCTTTTTTCTTTGCTGAAGCTACAGTTACGGGGTTTATTTATCTGGACATGTTGCAGCAATTCCTTGAACCTCAGCTGATTGGGGATAGGATTGTTAGTACCGTCGTCTATCAACATGATGGTGCTCCTTGTCACTATGCCAAAATTGTTCAGGATTATCTAAATGGACGTTTTCCAAATCGCTGGATCGGACGCGGAAGCAACAAAAGACCTTGGCCAGCGAGATCACCAGATTTAACCCCTTTAGATTTCTTTGCATGGGGCTTTATCAAATCGCACGTCTATCAGACGAAGATTACGAGTCTTGAAAACTTACGTACACGTATACGAACTGCTGCAGATAACATAACCCCGCAAATGCTCCAGAATGTGTTTAGAAATGCTGCGGAACGATTTGAGCTGTGCAGGGATACTGATGGGCGTCACGTCGAATCCTACTCTTAATTATTTAATAAATGTTACCACTATCATTTTATGATTGAATTCCATATAATTTCCAAGTGCTTCACAAAAATAGATCCTGACTTTATGTACACCCTGTATTATAAACAAAAAATAGACAAATCATTGAACAAAAACTAAACTATTCATCTTGTTTGAAGGTCTACGGTGAGGGGCAAGCAATGTGTAAAGTTACAATTTTCTTATGAACTAACTACAGAGACTAGATTAATTTACAGAATTACATTTCTTGTTTTTCTAGCAGCAAATTCTTCTATAATATCTGTGAAATCAAGGCTGCGCAAAATGTCAATTGTCATATTGAATGTTCATCAAACACAACCAGATGAGTTTGCTCCGAGTCATCGTAGTGCGTAGTTCATTTTGACGAGTTTCAGCTTTGAGAAAGATCTTTCACCACTACAGTTGCTGATCATCAAACTCAGGTACATACGAAGCATTATCTCAACATGTGGGAAAGTAGCTTTGAAATTCTTATCACATACAAGACTGTACATGAACTTTTCCAAACTGTTACATTCCTTTTTCTAATCAAGAAACAGTTCAACAACTTTGCGAAACTGAATCATTTCATCACCAAGACTATCTTCTAAATCTGAAGGGTATGTTTGAAGTATGTTTTGCAGTTTCTAGAGTTTCGTCATCAGTTAGTTTATGTGGGGGCCATGGTGCATCTGAACCACTTGCACCATGGTAAATCCGGCTATTAGGGGTGAATGGTGCACGAGCTATCTACCCTTTTCTCTGACCTAGGTTTCATATACGTCAACAAAACTTGTCACTACTCTCCTTATTTATCCGTGATTCACTCGGAAGGGCATCAGCAGCATATACATACGAGATGCGACAGCCGCCACTCATTCTCAGATTCACATTTAATCTTCTCTCCAGCATTCTCGCTTTCATCTCGCGTATTACCCCAACCACGTAAACAATAAACATCTGTGGCAACATCGAACATTCCTGTGATGTCGCGAACATAATACAAAACCACTCACTCAACTCGCCTCAACTCTTACACAAGCACTACTACCCACAATATTTTCTCTTGCATTTAACATACCACTGACAACATACATTCTCAAGCACTTGCCACAAGGCATGGCTATTTCATTTACTTCGTTATACACGTTACCACGTTATACACCTTTTTCTTTGTATCTTAGTTTTCCAAGCAAATGTTCGATCCACACATTATCTGCCTTCCCGAAAGCCGCCTTTACGCGATTTAGATATTCGAGGTCTACGTCTTTTCAGGATATTCCCGTTGGAGTCCAACTCGGGATGATAAACTCTGTATTGACTACCGATTCGAAAGTGTGCCTAAAAAATTTTCATCCAACTCAAACTATAACAACTACTGGGTAATGTTTAGTTTTTTAAAAAATTGCGAAAACACTGGGTTCAGTAAACACGTACATTGAGCAGCAAGACAATCATCATAAACTTTACAATATTTTATTTTGGTTCACAAGCTCTAAAGGAGAGCCCCCTTGGGCAAAAGGATTGCGAATGTTTATGGAAACACTGTAGTCCGTTATTTCCAAAGCATTACAACTGCCTATTTTAGAACTTCTTTTCACGTCTGAGGAACTGAGCTACCAAACAATGAAGACCCAAGACCCTCACCTACAAGACACGAGTTCCATTTCGTAAACCTGAATCTTGTTTGATACAACGGCGGCCGATCCTTCCGCACACTGCAGAAGTCCTTCGTGCGATTCCAGTTCTCTGGGAAGAAAGAAAAGTAATAAATTCTAATTCAAATGTAATGGATCGAACAACTATCAAATGACCAGAATTATTTTAAAACTTTAAACAATTTTTTAAAAGAGTAAATATTAATTTGCGTGAATTAACTCCGGACTTCTCGGATTAAAACTCTAAAGTCGGCCGCACGCAGGATCGTTTTGCGACTCGCAACTTGGGTCATGACTAGGGCGGTCAAAAGTCAATAAAGTCAAATTGTTTCCTATGGGGCACTTTTCGCTGAAACGACTGAAAATGCAATAAAAACACCTGTAGGGGGTATATTACCAAAGTTAATAGGTCAACCAAAAGTCAACTTTTACTGTTAGGTCAAAAAATAGCAATGAGGTAAATAAAGTCAATTTTTTTGAATAAATAATTAAAATAACTAAAAATTGGCATCTTTTTGGTTAACTGGCAACTTTTCCATGTAACGTGTCTTGCGCATCTGTTACATAATTGTGCGATGCAAATAAGAGCATTTTATAGTGATGTTGACACTTTAATTGCATGTGTCAAGGCTTCTACTCTTAAAAACAAAAGGAAGGAAGGAATTGTTTGCTGAAATAGGAACTCCTCCAGAACCGATTGTAACACGTTGGGCAAGCTGGCTGAACGCTGCTTTTTATTATGCAGACAATTTTCCAAATGTGAAGACAATTGTGGAAAATCTTGAAGATGAAGGAATCATTGTTCAGAAGGCTAAAGATTGTGTTGCTAATGAAAAACTGCCAAAGCAACTAATGTCAATCAAAATGAATTATAGTTTGATTGCTAACTTAGTGACTAGGATGGAAGCATCTGATTGCACCATTAGAGAGGCATATGAAACCATTTCTTCTATCAACCTTGGCGAAGATATGTGTTCAGTCAAACAATACATTGAAACAAGACTCAAGACAAATGGTATTTGTGAAATAATTAACCTCAGTAGATAACCTCAGTAGACCTGAAATCTCACCAACAGTTTATGGTCAGCTTTTGCAATGTCAACCAACAACTGCCGCTGTAGAGAGATCTTTCTCCATGCTTAATAAATTATTAAGTAAGGATCGCAATTTTTTGCCAGAAAATGTCGGCAAATCCTTCATAATTTACCACAATCGGTCAACTGATGTAGAAGAGCAAGAATAAGTAATTAAAGTATCGTTTTTATTATTGAAAGTAAAGGCAACTTTATAAGTCAATTTTTTCAATTCGTAAGGTCAACTTTCTTAATTTTTTCGGTCAACTTTTGACTGCCCTAGTCATGACTTAAGTCATTAGTCCTGAGTCGCAAGACGGTCCTGTGTGTGTCGCGCCAAAGCGTATGAAATTTAGAAAACTAATTGTATAACGTACAAAAAAATTTTAATTTTTTTTTAATGGAACCATTCCCTACAGTAATGACAGAGTAGGTAACTCAAGATTTGAAAAAGTAAAAAATATTAGTTTGTGACACAGAAAAAAACACACACACACACACACGGTTGACAAGAGTAAATAAACACCACGATGATTGTTCTCGAGAACAAATGGCAAAGCTTATCAACAGAATACTAGAACGTGTGTCGGCTTTACATAATGAAAAAGCAAAAGTACCACCATTCGAAATATATCGATTCAATAAATCTAATTATTTATCGACTTATCAAATAAAAAAACTATGGAAAAACAGGTGTCTACTTACTTTTGTCAACTTTCTCTCTGTATATATAAATGTAAGTCTACAGATAAAACATGAAACCTATTTAGAAAGTGCTACTCTAATGCGGATCAATTATTACGAGTAATTACTGAATTTTTCTTACTTTTTTAGCTGCGTTTCCTTTTCTTCATAATATTGCGTCAAAACCCGCAATTTAGCTTTGGCTTCGTCCCTCTCCTTTTGAAGGGTTTTCATAGTGTCCTTCATACGGGTGGTTTCGTTTTCCAGGTTTTTGACGCGCTCATTCGCGACACATTGTCTCTTCTCGCTTTCCTCCAACTGAGCGTGCAAGGTGGAACATTCCTTTTCTGCCCTCGTCAATTGAGTCTTCACCTGCAATGGATCGATCAATGCCGAATTAAGCCACTGGCATACCATATTCATCATCATCATCAACGCTTTCGAAATACATGGTCTCATCCTTAAACTTACATTAAGAATGAAAAACAACTGTTTATAACGAATTTGCTTAAATAATTATGAACTATTTTTGCGGGTAGATGCAATTTAATGTACTTTACTCCTAAGGATGTATGTGATGAATTACAAAAGTTTTCAAACTATAGTTTGAAACGTATTATTTAAGTTATTTAAATAAAATACAATAATTAAAATTGTATCTTTCCCACTTGTTTTATTTTTGTTTTGAAGCTAACGACACTGACGACGACGATAAAAATAATGTAAGACAGTTCACTTCGACCTTTGCTTGGTAAACAATAACTCTTTCCACGAGATGAACGTATCTCATGTGAGAAACTGACATCTACGCAAAATTTGTAACTTTCATTCTTTTTCTTTTTTAATGAACTGACGCCTTCCAAAAAAAGATGCTTTGCCAGGAACTTCATTTATGATTTACTAATTGGCTATGAATTCATTCTAACTCGCGATTGAAGATACTCCCTCCGGCGTCATAACGACCAATTAATAAGACCGAACATAATCAAATTGGTGCGTTAAATCTAAAATATAACCAGTTATTACATCTATTTAGGATTACAGACCAAAACGTCTTTCAAATACTTCAGGAACATTATAAATACCTCAATTATTTTGAAAAGTTCTGCCAATTTGCCTTGGATATCATTCCCTCCACCATCAGAAAAAACTTGCAGTTTCTTCAGACATTCTTTAGAAACCTGGGGAGAAAGAGAAATATGAAAAACTCATTTTTACCCACTTCCTAATATTTTGCTGCCTGGGAACATCGAAAGGTCACGCGCAACTACACAAATCAGAGCTGCAAATTTCTCCTTTTATCTGCCTTCTCACCCAAATCATTGGAAAAGGAGATTTTTTGATAATGTATGCAATGTAAAGACGTTAAAGTTATTCCAACTCGAACGAGAGATGATATAAAATCCCTAACCACGGGTTAAAGGCTACTACAGGCGACATATCATCAAAAATAGTTTTAAAATTGAATGTATCATCAAAGTGTGGGGTAGCTATATAAAAACTATGTTGCTAATCTTGATAATCTCTTTATAAACTGTGTTAGGTGAAAATTGGTTAACGTTAAACGCGCTTGTTTTAGCAAAGTATAAAACCATTTATAATGAGTTTTGGAAAGCGAAATAACGATCGAGGGGAACTTACATGGCATTCAGCTTCCTTGTTACCGAGTCTTCGTTTCAGTTTTTTTATCTCTTCCTTCAGTCGTAACGACTCATCGCAGTAACTCGTAGACGTTTCGGACGCCTTATCAACCTCCCGTCTCAAAGAGACGTTTATCTCTTTCAGACACATCAGATTGTTTGCCTCTTCAGTGAGCTTTTTCATAAACTCTTGCTTACTGGCGTTTACTTCTTTCATAGAGTGGGTCAGCTATTACAAAGACAAAATATAATTTAATTCATAAAGGAAACACGAAAAGGCTTCTCATTCGAATGCCCATTACTGCGTTTCAAATTTCGCGTCATCAGTCAATGTAACCCATAAATCTTTTGCCTTCAGAGTTTCTCCGAATTTCCTGTCCATTTAGGGTATAGTATTCCATGGATTTTAGGTCCTCCCTTCTTCCGTACCTTAATAATTGAAAAATTTCAGTGTCAAATTTCATAATATTGCCTTCAGACCAATTGTGGAAAATTTCATA
The DNA here is from genome assembly GCA_023014485.1 of Bathynomus jamesi. Classification (NCBI taxonomy): domain Eukaryota; kingdom Metazoa; phylum Arthropoda; class Malacostraca; order Isopoda; family Cirolanidae; genus Bathynomus; species Bathynomus jamesi. Next base: position 35,058 of record JAJOZX010009825.1, read on the forward strand.
ATATTGCCTTCAGACCAATTGTAGAGTCTGTTCGTGTTTGTGAAGATCTTACATCTTCTGGGTTTCTTGTTTTTCTACTAATTTCTATGTCATCGGCAAAGGATGTTACTGTGCTGTCACTGGTAACTTCCTCATCTATATCAGTTAGCATGATTATTCAAGAGGAATGGAGCTAATACTGTTCCTTGTGGTACTGAACCAAGGACCTCCGATTCTGATCAAGATATTCATTGAACTTTAACGACTCGCTGCCGCTCACTAAGGAAATAATATATCAATTTTCCTAATCTTCCCGTTATTCCTATATATCTCAGTTTACGTGCTATGGTCTCGTGGTCACACTTGTCGAACGCCTTGGCAAAATCTGCGTATATCACATCATAGTTTTCAGTATTTCTGAGTGCATCAATAATGTTATTACAGTGTTCCATTAGTTGTGATAGGCATGATCTTCCCGATCATGTTGGCTATCATTTAATTTTTTTCAAGTTCGCTCTCCTCAAGATACACGGCATTTCTCCCGTGTCTATTGATCGTCTCCATTCAAATATTAGGACTTAGGTATTTCCTTCTTCCAGTTTTTGATCAGTGTGGCATTACATTCGTCCGGGCCTGCTGCCGAGTGTGCTTTTAGTTTCCCTATAGCTTGTGAGAGATCTAATGTGAAGTCAAAGTCCGTTATACTTTCCCCTTGTAATTCTTCTTCAAAAAACGCGTTTCTATCGTATATTAGTTTATTAATTAATTTTGGGGATACTGAAAGAAGATTCATACTGAGCTCTTAATATTTCAGATAATGTTTCTAGATCATCGGTTAAAACATTATTTTTATTCTTCCAAGGTCCAATAATCGCGTGATTTTTCGCTTTCCATTTCGCATAAAGGTTAACTCAGTATTCGAACACGAGACTCTTTCTACCTTTCCAGCATCGATCATACAGTTGTCTCAAAAAAATGTCACCATTCCGAGAATTATTTTTCGAATTTTTTAACGAAGGAATTAAATTGGATTTCACAACTTTTCCGTGACATCAACGATAGTCAGCTACAGAACTATTCTTTAAAAAACCTCGAATAAGATGATGTTCTATACGTGAACTTCACTCTCAAACATCAGACTACTTGATCTTTATCTCTAAACAAAACTCATAAAAAGCTACATCCAAGCTAACCAACTAAACTTTCTTTGATTGATCGCGCTAAACCCTCTCTTTAATTTTTAAGGAACTTTTAACTAATTTAAGCTAAAAGTATGATAATTAAAACCCACTCTAATAGACAGAGTTTATTTCCACAACAGTTTCGATGCCCACTGGCATCCTCTTCGGGTGGATACAGAAAAACGAATGAACCAAAAACAAGAGGGAAAACAGTCCAGGGACCATTAAGAAATTTGCACCTAGGTTAGATCCCGTTCTCCCGACACTGGAAGGGCATTTTTATTAAAGGGACCCGCTTATAAGTACATTCGCACAAATTTAAAACTATCTTCTTGTTCTATACATACAGATTCTATTATTTTTTTTACATAATTATTACATTTATTATTAAATTTATTACATTTAATATTGCATTATTATTTATTAGAAATTAGAAATTTATTATTACATTGATTATTACAGTTTTTTATTATACAGAAATTGTAAACCGAAAAACGAATGAAAAAGGCGAGAAGGAAACAATCCAGAGACCATTAAGGAATTCGCACCTAGGCTAGATCCCGTTCCCACGACCCGAGAAGGGCAATTTTTTTTAATTTTTTTTTTTATTAAAGGGTCCCGCTTATAAGTACATTCGCACAAATTAAAACTATCCACCTGTTCTATACTTACAGATTCTATTATTTTGACATAATTACTGCATTTATTATTGCATTTACGTTTTTTAACATTTATTATTATTACCTTTACACTAATTATTACATTTATTTTATTACCTTTATTATTACATTTATTGCATTTTTATTTCCAGAAGTTGTAATACTAATAATGCCATTTTTTATCACGCCAGCCAAAATAATCATGCTATAGATTGGGAATCAAGTAAAATACTTTATAAATGTAATAATTATGTCGAAAGAAAAATAATAGAATCTGTATGTATAGAACAAGAAGATAATTTTAATTTATGCGAAGGTACTTATAAGTTGGACCCGTTATCGAGATTCTTGGTCAAAAAATCCCTTACGGCGTCGGGTGAACGGGTTCCAACCTAAGTGTGAATGTCTTAAAGGTCTCTGGAATGTTTCCTTACTCGCTTTTGGTTCATTCGTTTTTGTTTTTTTCCCGGTAAAATGTAAATGGAATAATAAACGTAAATGTAATAATGGAAGTAATAAATGTGGAAATAAATATAAATGTAATAATAAAAAGTAATAAAATAAAGGTAATAATAATAATAATGTTAAAAAACGTAAATGCAGTAATTATGTCAAAATAATAGAATCTGTAAGTATAGAACGAGAAGTTTTTTAATCTGTGCGAATGTACTTATAAGCGGGTCCCTTTAATAAAAACGCCCTTCCAGTGCCGGGAGAACGGGATCTAACCTAGGTGCGAATTTCTTAATGGTCCCTGGACTGTTTTCCCTCTTGTTTTTGGTTCATTCGTTTTTCTGTTGTGGAAATAAACTCTGTCTATTAGAGTGAGTTTTAATTATCATATTTTGACCTTCACGTAGAAAAAAGAAAGTTTTTTGCATTTAAGCTAAAAGGATGAATACTGACCAATCGCTTTTTCAAGGCAAGATCCGAAGTGAGGCTTTCCACCACTTCCCTCTGGCCATCCAACATCACCTGTAAGCTGTTCACCGAATCCTGAAATAATAAACAATTTTTGAGAAGAGAAGCAAAATTTTTCAAAATATTCAAATAAAGTCACACCACCAATTTTGGCCAACAGAAGTTTATCAGTCGTATTTACAATCGCGAAAAAGGGACAGCAAGAAAAGATTTAAAAAAAAAAGCCACAGTGGAATGCTCGCTACCAAATACCAAAATAAAACAAATGCTAATAAACTGTTAGGCCGGCCGCACGCAGGATCGTCTCACGACTGACGACTAACGACTCGAGTCGTCACGGCCACAGCGACGCGATTCCCAGGACTGCGTCGCGGTCGCTTCTGCGTGCATATCTCCCATTCTGTCAATGTAAAATCACACGCGACTCGAATCGTCACGACTCTTTTTTTCTGAATAAAGACTGTTTGCTTATTATCATTAATAATAATTTTTGTAACATTCCTTACATTAGAAAAACGGATTAAATTTTTTAAATTTGTTTACGTTTAAAAACAAAAAACGAGATAACCTTAACTATTTTATTACTTGTACAATAAAGCTTGAAAAAAGTTAATGATTAAATATTTTGAAAAACCAAATAATTGCAACGAAGATTGGATACACAACCATTTTGGGGAAAAAAAAAAAAAAAAAAATTCAATAAGAATTAATGGATGTCAGAAAATTCGTAAGAAAACCGGTTTCAACAAATGAAGTTTGAAGTCAAGCAATATAAAACTAATTTCACTCGACAAAAAATAACTTTTGAAAAGTTATACATATTATTTATTTCTTTTTAAATGCAACTTTAACGTATGGTATGCTTCCGAATCAACTCGTGTTTTACCTCGAAATTAGAAGTTTCCTTTTGGTTTGCGAGGAGTTCGTTGAGCATTCTGTGAAGCTCAACTTCATTGGGTGTTGAGGCTTCCAAGTCATTTTCCAACTGCTGATTCCGTTCCGTAAATTCTTCAATTTCCTCGTGAAATTTTTCTGAAATTGGAGACATTTCCTTTCTTGAAACTTTCGAGTAAAAACAACTTTAGCCTATCTTTATTCAAAAGCGGTTAACAATATCCGCGCTTAGTTTCTCTACTATTCCGATCATAGCTCCTTTAGCAAGACTATGTACTACTATTTAGTTAATAGCTAAAATTTGACTAAATAGACGCTACTCGAGTTAAATTAAAGCTTCAAAGATAAGAAACTAGTTTAGAAGACAATAGGGCGGCTAAAATAGTAATACATTCTAAAATTTGGTACGACAATCTGCGAGTCCCAATGAGCAAAAATGGAAGAAATGTTTATCTCACCAATTACGCAATGTCCTCGGTAAATCTACCTCAAACTTATTGTTTAATTAATTGTATCATTTATTATACGATGAAACGGATGTAACTGCTGCTCGTGCAACACTCTCCAGACCAGGTCGTGGTTCACACCGAGGATACGTGCAACACCTCGCGTGTTTGCGCTTGGATTGTCCTCAAATCGCCGTAGGATTTCTTCTTCCATGTCAGGAGTGCGCACGTTTCTCTCCCGACCAGTGTCATGCATGTTTGCATGGAATGATCAGTTTCTCGCAGTCGCCGATGCAAATGCGCAAACGTTTGGTGGTTTGGCACACGTCTGTTTGGGAAGCGCTGTTGGTACAACCTCACAGCAGCTCTTCCGTTTCCATTGGCAGCCCCATACACCATATGCATGTCAGCCATCTCAGCAGTCGTGAAGCGCTCCATGTTACGCGTACTACGTCCGATTTAATGCCCGCGGCAAGCGCGAGTCTAGCCCACTTCACCTTTTAGCCAATTGCAGCGGCGCCCTCTCGCGCCGAATGGTGACGTCAGCGGACATACACTTAGACGAAAAGGGTTTGTCTTGGTGTTGCTTATCCCCCATTACAATTTGTACAGAACGTTTTCAAACACCCTGTATATACACACACACACACACACACACACACACATATATATATATATATATATATATATATATATATTATATATATATATATATATATATATATATATATATATATATATATTGTGTGTTATATATTAACAAACTTGCTGAACACAAAATAGCCAAAAATAAAACCTTTCTTACCTGAAAGAACTTAATTGTTTTTAAATTTACATGTATTCACCTTGACTTTTATTAAAGTTATTTTTACTCTCTAAAACCCATACAATTGAAATGGGGTTCAAGCGTATTTTACCCCAATTTCCTTCTTTTATACCGAAGTAATGACCAAGTATAAACATCTTAAATTGCTCGAAGCAAGGCGTGTTCACTGTCATGCCAGTAACAGACACCACCTGATCAAATCCTACCTATATCTAGTGAGGCAACGCTCGTACAAAATTTTATATACTTTCGTGAAATCGAGGAAAAACCAGTGGGACTATAAAATTACAAATATACCACAGCCATCAAAATTTCGAGCTTCATATCCAAAGCCAGCGATGCCAATTTTGTGAATCTGCACTCAAAATGTAAGTGGCTCGTGAGCTTAAAGTAAGTGTTTACGTCACACTTGCTGAAAAATTTATGTTCGAAATAGTTTTGTATGAAATTATTTACGTGTTATAATGCGAGTGTGGACCAACTAGATATAGATAAACTTTGATCTCAATCATCAGTTGTTCGTCATCATAATGTACAATGGGGTTAGATAGATTACACAGGTCAACAAAAAAAAATTTTTTTTTCGTTGCCAAGGAAATTCGTACGAATTTAGGGTATTTTGGGGTTGCTGAATTCCAAAATGAAAGTAGTTTTTCCGATTTGGCTCTAGTTCTTGAGATAATGAATACCCTCAATTAATAGGAAACGTAACCATAACGCGTGCATATGGGAAACTACCGGAACATTCTAGATGGTGAGACCGAATAAAATGCCATTATGTATTTCATGTGTTTACTTTTGTATGATTTGAGACAATTTCAATGCGATTTGTAAGTAGGCTCCGCCTGAACATTAAATTTTTTGCATTTTTACGCGTTTCAATGGGGTACCAATTATCTCATAAATTAGAGCCAATCTAGCAAAACCGATGTCATATTCGGAATCGGCACCACAAAGTTACTCCAAAATCACTCTAATATGATTGGCAATAAAATGAGTGTTGACCAGTGTTATCCACTGAAATTCTTTACTTATTAACTGTGATCAAAACTACTAATACTTTGAATGCTATCAAAACTAACTAAAATAACAATTTAAAGAGTTTGTTATTATTAGCCTAAATTAGAAAACGTGAAAGGTTCCCGAAACATAAATGCCGAAAATCCATCAGGAGAACCTACCACTATGATCATGTGACTCCAATACAAAACAACGATTGTTCCAGCGACCACGAGAAGAAACGCAAATGTTCCGGTTGACAATCGAGGATCTGCCAACTCTCCTTCAATAGCCAAAGACATTCCTTCGTTGAGCTGTGGAAGAACGCGAGTTAAAGGCTACAAGTTCATTTAACTTCGAGAATAAAGGATTAAATGACGAACGAATGATTTAGAATTAAGGATTTAAGATCATCATGGTTTCATTTAGTTATGGGAGGAGGTTCAGGTCACTTTTAAATTATGTGGAAGGTCGGTATTAACAGGTTACATATATTTACAGCTTATAATAAAACATTTATTTATATACAGGCAGGCAGTTAGTCCTTTTGTTATATCAGTAGCTCAGAGTTCAAGCTAAGCCTACCAAATCCTAATCAAAAGATTTTCCTGCGCCTAAAAATTTGTCTTTAATAAAAAAACAAAAATATTTACAGTTAAGGACAATTTTAAAACACTCCACCCAATGTTTAGAATGAAAAATGTCGGCACAGTGCTTAGGCTGACAAAACGAGAATGTCATTTATTGAAAAGAAAGTATCGTTGAGTATAATCCAATTTAGCTACGGACAAAGATTCTGCAGAGTCAATTAAAGGTATGGGTCATCGATGGCTGATTGGAGGGTTACAGATAAAGTTCCCCAATGTCCGTGACTGCCACTCGTACCCCACCCCAGCCTTACCGCTGAAACCTCTTCGACTGCTCTACGGAACTGAAGCACCTGTAATTTCTTTTGTTCGTCTACCTTCGTATTATCTGAACTTAATTTGTCTGTACTGTGATTATATAGAGGTAAACCAAGCTGTAACTTCCTTGTCTGTACAGTACCTGGTACCACATACTAAATTACAATCCTTTCAACAATTTATAATGGCAAATTTCATTCTATAACAAAAAATGAAAGAAGGTATATAATCGCTTCTATTTCACGATTTGAATTCGTAAGTATGACACCCGTACGACATTCGTATGACATCCTCGAGGTTAATTTCAGTACGATCACATTACATCAATGAAACAAATCAATTATAACATGGCGCACTCTCTCATTAGAACAGAAACTGGTGACTGCCGTGTTTATGGTCGTTTAGTCAAATGAAACATCAGATTTACCTATTAGGCCTATGCCTGAACCCACACTAGATATACTGAAGTAACTGTTTAATTATTCGGTAAGCGTCTGTCTTGCCTTCACTCACGAATGAACTCATTAATATTTGTGAAACGAGGTATCAGAATTTAAGCAGAAAATCAAGCACGAAGATGCAATTTATTAATTATTAGCAGTTATAAGAGTAGTGCAGCGGGAGAAGGGGATAAGTGACAAAATCGGCAAGATAAGTTTTCCGTTTGAAAAGACAGCTTATTCTTCCCTCTATCACTCCAATTGGCATATATCCCATTTTGTGACTGGAAACAGCGTTTCCAATCACAAAATGGGAGGTAACGGAGGGAAGAATAAGCTGTGTTTTCAAACAGAAAACGCATTTCGCCGATTGTGTCGCTTATCCCCTTCTCCCGCTGCACTAATCGTATATAAAAAATACGAAAATGACCATAAAATCATTCCTTACAACATACCGGATGCACAAATGACTAAGTAGAAAATCATAACACATTTCAAACTGCAACAAACAAAGCTTGTAACTGTAAAACAAGCATGGAGTGAGTAAACAAGTTGCACCCTCTCCGTGTCTCGTGATCAAACACTTTCTACATACACATCTTGAGCATTTACTTACGACCTTTATGCTTAAGTCAAACTAAGCTGAAGCAAATCAGTTTCAACGAAGGGTATAGCCTATAAATATATAAATATTGATATAGGCACTTTTTAAAAGAAACTGAGCTTATTTTCAAAATTAATAATTTAAACTGCAAAACAACTTCACCTTCACGGTGCAACGAACAAGGGTTAAAGCGCAATAACAGCAAAACCAAATGAAAAAGAAATTAGCAACGAAGTTACAAAAACACAGTAAAATCATTCAATAATAACAAAAAAACGTTTAATTCATTGACTCAAGGCCCCACTTATAATAAAGACTAAAATAGTGCCAATTTTAGGGGCGCAACAATGGTGTGGTGAGGGTATAAGGATTAGTACTAATTTCTTTATCTTAAATGTTTGGGAGAACCAGAGCAACTGAAATCAAAAGTGTTCACTAGTAAATATCGAGTAAATAGGACTTAAATTATAAACCTTAGAACAGTAAATACAATAGTTAACGCTACTTAAACTACTTAAACATTATACAGGGTGTCCCATAAGTCGTCTCATAGGGAAATTTATTTTAAATTAAATTTACAAAAGTAATACACGAGAACTAAAACAAAATGTTCAAATCGATATCTTGTTTCGAGAGCTTTTTTTTGTTGCAAGTAGAATAACACGCAATGGCTAATATGGAAGCGAGGTACACTCCTCAGGAAAAGGCGGAGGTATATTTTATAATTATATAAACCTACGTCGGAGGGTTAAATCCTCCGTTAAGCGAGTTACACTGGTGAGGAAAAGGCCTCGGCCTCCGCCTTTTCCTCACGAGTGTAACTCGCTTCAATATTAGCCATTGAGTGCTATTCTACCCGCAACAAAAAAAAAAAGCCCCAAAACAAGAATTCAATTTGAATATTTGTTTTAGTTCTAATGTATTACTATTCTAAGTTTAAAATACATTTCCCTATGAGACCAGACTTATAGGACACCCTGTATGTTGGTAGAATACAGTGGCAAACTCTAAAACATAAAATGATTGAGACTAACTTCAGTAATGAAATACTAAATGTAAAGACCATTTTGCTACAAGTTTTATTAATAGTTGCTCAAATGTGATCAAATAATTAACCAATATTAGTCGATAAAGATTAAACAAACAGGGTGTGAAATCCTCCGAGATTAGAGAAAATCTTACCAGTGGTCCAGAAGCATCTAGGAGCTGATCTTTCAAAGACGGTACGTCACCCTCTTCAGTAACATCTATACCTGCTGTAATAGATCAGTACAGTCAAATCTATCATTCCTCACTTTTGGAACTTAAAATATAAATGTCAAAAGTATATTATTATTATTTATATGGACAACATTAAGCCACCCGATCTAATAAGGTTATCAAAGCCTGATGATAATGGTCTAAAACTATATTTTATGATATAAATAAATTTTCGAAATGATTATTTCAAATCCACTAATGATCATTAGGCTATTCACATATTTTTATAGTACTTATGCGTAGTAAATCTTAAGGCTAAAATATACGTTTATTTACATTTTATAAAACTCCTTTCATTCGCGAAATTGTTGAAGAGGAAGCTAAAAATGTCATTATTTTCTGGGTCAATTCGGTTTAATAATAATTTAATATTCATAGTGGTGAACACTATACAGTAAATGAGTCTAATTGACATTTTGTGCTTCACAGTTTTAACTTTGTGGTGCTAAATTCTTCCCAAGAAGATTTCTGTATTGAATTTTAGACATATTTCTAGTGAAAATAAAAGAAAGAGAAGAAACAGAGTCCATATTAGAGCAATTTAGCAGAGAGGAGGGCAATTCATTTTCAGAACTCCAACAAAGAGAGCAAGACAAAATTGCATATTTGTTTATAAAGATTTGTTTATAAAAAACGTCTGAACAGGTACAGTAGTTAGAACAACGTGAAAAAAGTGTTAGCAGCTGACGAGGAAGCTTCTAAACAGTGGCTGCATCCTCCAGCGCAGGACACGTCAACGCGAAGAAGCGACGTCAAACCAAAACATCAACGCGCTGGTGGCCAAACTTCCTCAAATCTCCGTGCAGCGGGCTGTCTACGGTTGGCTAGACTGGCAGTCGACGGCCTGTTGCGTGGCACGGTCAGAGTGCCGATCGGCTCCCGGGGCCGGACCTATTCTCAGCGTGCTATTTTTTCAATTACAGGGAACAATTGCGTGCTCCCCGAACTACTCTTACTCTCTGGCGACATTAAGACTAATCCAGGCCCCACTACAACTTACACATGTCACCATACACAAAGACATAGACACAATAGCACCATGAGACACATACAGAAGTATAATATTAACATATTACAGTACAACGTAGATGGCCTCACAAACAAAATCATGCAGCTTAGGGAATTCGTACACAAACAAAACATTCACATAGCACTTATACAAGAAACAAAACTAAAATGCACACACAAAACACCCACCATCCCTGACTTCACGGCGATCCGTCAAGATCGTACTGGGGGTAACGGGGGTGGACTCATCACTTACATACGTAAAAGCATTAGCTACACTGATGCTACCCAAAACATTACAAACACAATCCAAGCAGATAACACGATAGAAATACAGGCAGTTAACATTAAAACACGCGCAAAACACAACACCACACTAATCAACATTTACATCCCACCAGATAGTTCACCTCAGGTGCCAGCCAATTACAATCCAGAGTTACACAATCTTGCCTCTCTCACTAATGTCATCTTAGGAGGAGACTTCAACGCCAAAGACACTAGTTGGTACCTGCACAACCAAAACAACACCAGAGGCGCCAACATAGCCACACAACTAAACAGCCTCTTCATTCTTAACAATACAGAAGAACATACACACATACCACATCAAGCAGGATACTCAAACTCCTCCCCAGACATAACGTTCTGTTCCCCCTCACTAGCAACACATACACACTGGAGAACAGAAAAACAACTGTCATCAGACCACCTGCCCATCATCATTACAACACATTCTACACTCTGCCCCAACAGCCTTAGGCACACTTACAGAAATTACAAGAAAGCTGATTGGGAACAGTTCAAAATACAGACTGAGGAACAATTCACCACATTAAACAGCACACCCACCATAAACATCGATACAACACTCAAGACATTTAATCAGATTATCAATAATGCAAACAAATACATACCCAAGGGCAACATTAGGAAATACAACCCAAATTACACTAGAGAAATAGCCCACCTCATAAGGCAACGTAACAACCTCAAATATAACACACAAACACCACACACAGAAGCCATAAAACAGCAGATACAACATCTCAACACAGAAATAAACAACAAACTCAAAGAAAAACAAACAGAAACATTCAGGGAATTCATAACAACACTAAACCACTCCACAGATACATACAGGCTATACAAGACTATAAACAGCATTACCCACTCTAACAGCGGCATTCACACCTCACACGCGGCTATCTGTCGCAGCCAAAATAATATCCCAACATACACACAACAAGCTAACATTCTAGTTAATCACTACGCAAAGATAAGTCACATAAAACAGAGACAACAACCAGAAACATGCAGACAGACAAACAGCCAGACACAAGAAAACCTACAGACTCGACATGACCATTACACCCTTCAGTACAGACCAGACCACCAAGATCATCAAAAACATTAAGAATTCGAAGGCTACTGGACCAGACAACATATCTAACATACACCTTAAACACTTGGGCCCACAAGGAATATTAGCTCTCACAAATATCAGCACATATTCATACCAACACTGTATTATTCCTGACATATGGAAACAAGGTAAAATTATTACACTACTAAAACCAAACAAAAATCCAACAGAACCAGCTTCCTATAGACCCATTACTTTACTATGCACACCTTCCAAAGTAACAGAAAGACTAATCTTACAAATCACCAACCCACACATACCACTATCGCCTACTCAACATGGATTCAGACCTCACCACTCAACCACGACATTACTCACTAACCTCACGCAGCACATCATGGATGGCATCAATTCCAGAAGACCAGCTCAACGTACACTATTAGCAACAATAGACATTAGTAAAGCATTTGATGCTATCCCACGCTTCCCTCTCATAAACAAAATACTCAACACAAACATGCACAATAACACCAAAAGGTGGCTGAGCAACTATCTCTCAGGAAGATACTCACATGTCACATTTAATGGCAAGTCATCCAAAAACAAGCTTTTTCCGAACGGGGTCCCTCAAGGCTCTGTTCTCTCACCAACACTCTTCAACTTATACATGCATGACATTCCAACACCATAGATAACAAGCTTACTTTATCATCATATGCAGATGATATCACTCTAACATCCACCCACAACAACATCGACACCGCTACAAATAACCTACAAACATACATAAACAGTATACAAGACTGGCTCACACACAATAGACTCAAAGTAGCGCCCACAAAATCAACCATCACCTTGCTTACAAGCAACACAAAAGAACACCAGGTAATTCCACAGCTTACACTAAACAACATCAACATTCCACACACTCACAGAACCAAAATACTTGGTGTCACATACAACACATCATTATCTTTTGCAAACCACATTCAGGACATTAAAACCAAATGTACGTCAAGACTTAACACGCTTAGGGTACTAACAGGCACAAACTTTGGACACCAGCAGGAAACAACATCACTCATATACAAACAATATATTCGCTCAGTTATGGACTATGCTAGCCCATGCTGGGCACCCATTATCTCAAACACACACATAAACACCTTACAAACAATACAAAACAACGCACTTCGTATCATTACAGGATGCACTCAAACAACACCAATAGAACACCTGCACACCGAAACAAAAATACTAAAAGTTAGGGAACATTTAGACATGAGGAGAACACAATTCATGGCAGCAGCGACAACTAACCCACAACACCCTTGCCACTACATGTACAATCATGCACCAACACCTCGCACCATTAAGGTAACACCAGAGAGATATTATAACGAAATACTCCATTCCATACCACACCCACAGACATCACACAGTACAGAAAACACACACACACACATCTAACCCACAAAGCACTGACACGACTCGGTCCGAATGCGGTCCTAGGTGCGAAGCCGCCACCCATTAACAGGTCAGAGATCAGCCTGAGCAGATCGGATCGAGTTAACTTAGCACGATTCCGATGTGGACATCACCCAAACTTACGGACATATAAACACAGACTAGACAACTCCATAGACGACACCTGCCACCTGTGCCAAGACACACCACAAACAATTGAACACATTATGACGGACTGTACCGCTCTAGCACAACAACGAACACAACACAACATCACTAGTACGCTGAACCTCTGGTCCACTCCGGAGAGGGCGATCGGTTACCTGCGTGCCACCGGCTTGCTCGATCAGGGTGGGCTGATCGGCTAAACAACAACAACAACAACAACACAACTTTGTTTTCACATACGCGAATCAATGACAAACAGTGAAGAGAAAAAAGAAAAGTATCGTATTCTTATATCATACATTTACGAGGAAAAATAAATTATCTGGGTAAAGAACAGCTTCCAAGGCATCGTAACTCGAAGTGTGAGTGATGTTTGTTTGTATTTAAAAAGAAAAAAACAAATGCTGCGTTTTAGGTTTAAATAGAATTAGGTTAATTTCTCGAGTGTTATTTATGTACGTACAAAACGTACAAAATGCCACGATTTATTTATCGTCACCCATTGGAGAAAATGTGATGAACGGAGAAACATCGTAACCGTATGATATCACATTAAATTTAAACTGTCACAGCGAGGTCATCTGCAACTTTTGTTTACATCTGCACCAGCTGATCGCTGACTGAAATAACTTTTTATCCAGTAAATTTGAAACCAAAACAGATTGCCACACTCGCAAATATAAATTTATTTACAATTAATTTGGTATCAAATATTAAATATATTGCAAAATAATAATATTGCGAACCATCTTCTATAATCGATCTCGTTTTCTTTGACAATATATTAAGGAGAAACTAAAATGTTCACAACTCTTCCGTATTATAGCAAGAGGGGCGTAACACACTCGGTATTTACCACTCAATTTGTTCTCGTTAGGCTAATGCGGTACCGAAATAGTAATAGTGCTGCATGCAAGTTTCAGCTACATTCCAAGCTAAAACTTCAATTTTGCGAGAGGAACAGTACTCAGATTTAAATGTAAAACTTAAACACACAGTTAAATAATAAAAATAAACAATAGTAAATAATGGTGTGTGTGTGTGTGTGTGTGTGTGTGTGTGTGTGTGTGTGTGTGTGTGTGTGTGTGTGTAATTTATTTCTATGAAACAAGTAGAGTCGTTACCGTGCGTAATTTTGGTGACGTATTGAATCAACAAATTTTTCATGAAATTAATAAAAATGAAATTGCGAAATTTTCATTTCGGAAAAGAGGCCTACTTAACTTTCGAGATAGTTACAAATTAAAACTAGGCCATCAATATGTTAGCTCGAACTTTGTGAGACGTATTCAGCATCCTCTAATTAACAATACCAACGAAAAAGATAATTATGAAAAAGCCAAAGCAAAATCTCCCTTCCAGTTTTGATCAACGAACAATCTCAATTTGCAAAAGTGAACTGGCAAAAGGGAAAATATAGCAAATCTTTACAAACATTCGAAGGTTTTTCAGATATCTGCCAAAGTACTGTACTTCAACACGTTTTCAACTTCTCTTCTTCTTCCGCAGCTTATTATCCCATCTTTACATGGGGTCGCTGTTTTTGGTTCGTCTTCTCCACTCTCCTCTGTCGTATACCACGTCCTCCTCCAAGTCCTTCTCCCTGATGTCCGCCACCACACAGTCCCTCCATATCATCTTCGGTCTTCCTCCTCTTCTCCGTCCCGGCAACTCCATCTCCAGCACTCTGCACCCCACATACTCCTCCTCTCTTCTCCTGACGTGTCCATACCACCTCAGCCTGGCCTCCTGCACCTTCTTAGATGCTTCCGCCACCTTCAGTGTTCCTCTTATATGCTCATTTCTGACCCTATCCTCCTCGTCACTCCACACATCCATCTCAACATCTTCATTTCAGCCACATCGATTTTTCTTTCATTGCTCTTCTTCATTGGCACAGTCTCCATTCCATACAACATTGCCGGCCTCACCACTGTTTTGAATACCTTTCCCTTCAGTTTCACTGGGACCCTCTTATCACAGAGCACCCCTGATACGTCTCTCCAGTTCTTCCACCCCGACTGTATTCTACAGTTTATCTCTCTCTCTCTCTGCTCCCCCCTCTGCATCCACTGTTGACCCAAGTATTTAAAATACTCCATCTTAACACGCTCTCCACTCAATGTCACTTCCCCTCCTCGGTCCTGCTGCACGTCACATCTCATATATTCGATCTTCTTTCGGCTAATTCTCATCCGCCTACTTTCCAACGCCTCTCTCCAATTTTCCAACTGCTGCTCCACCTCCTCTTTCGTCTCCCCACTCAACACAACATCGTCTGCATACATCATGCACCACGGTGCCTCCCCTCTAATCCTGTCCATCAACACATCGAATACCACATTGAAAAGGAAGGGGCTCAAAGCTGATCCTTGGTGCAGACCAACTTCCACCCCAAAGCTCTCTGACACACCCACGCTACTCCTCATCTTAGTTGTTACTCCCCTGTACATCCCCTTGATCAGTTTAACATACTTCTCCGGTACCATCTTTTCCCTTAAGCATCTCCAAACTTCCTGCCGTGCTATCTTATCATATGCCTTCTCCAAGTCAATAAAAACCATGTGCAACGCCTTCTGCCCCTCTCTGCCAACTGTTTCAATGCAAAAACTGCATCTGTCATTCTCCTTCCTGGCATAAATCCAAACTGTTCCACTGACACTTCGTCTCTCAACCTACTCTCCACTATTTGCTCCCATATCTTCATTGTATGTGATACGTTTTCAACTTCTAGAGGGGGATATATATTAGAGTGTGTCAATTTTGTCAACTTTTTTTCAAATCAATTTTGGTAGTGAAAATATAGTGTCTTTTCATGCCAAAACTTGAAATTGGCCAACCAAAATTAAATAAAATAACCCTTACCTACATCAGTTTTACCTTAAAGTTTCAGAAATTGACTTACTAAATAATAGGACAAATTGATTAACTATTCATCTGTCACAGAATTATCCCACTGATCGCATATGGAGTGTTTTCAAGGTCATATAGTTGTTCTACAATGTACAAGTCACAACATGAATAGAACTGTCCATCACTTTCAGTCCTCAGTCGCCTCTTAGATGTCATAGACGGTGGTTTGCTGTTATTGCTCTTGTACCTACTTCATAGTTATTCTACTAGACGAATACTACAGTTTAACTGTAAATATGCATTACTGATTATTACAATTATTTATTATCATCATATTCTTCTGTCTAATTATGTTGTAATCCCATGAAATAGTTGTTTTATGGAATTTTAGAACATCGAATGACTAAACTTTGAAACATCGTAATTGATATAAGATACTTAAATGTTTTTCTTTCTTTTCAGATATTCCTAAGATGCCAAAATTGAAGACAAGAGGTCAGTCGTCATGCCAATTGAGCCTGTTTGTCGGTACAGGCAAGGAGCTTCCCGTATCAGAACTACCAACAGTGCGAGACATGCTGAGACTAGGGTTACTCCTCCGTGAACAAAATACAAAGGATAGAAGGAACTACATAGAGAAAGAGCTCATAAGGGACATGATTCCCCCTCTTCTGCATCAGTGGAAAAAAGCTAATGTGTTATTCAAACCACCTGTACTCAATCAGTATAGAACTATTGAGCTAAAATTAACAAAGCTGTGGCACAAAGCAGTTGAGACATAACTTGGTAAAGGAAAACTAGCAAAAAAATAAATTTCTGCACACACTTGATACTCTTCTTGACATTTTTAACTGCCAGTGTCCCATAGAGTTGTGTTCTAAGCCAATTGTTCTCCCTCATGTAGGAGAAAACTTCACCCTCACATTGATTGTCGCTGTCCTTGTGAAAAAAAGATCCCTGTTTTGGTTTGGAGCTGGCTTTCATAAAGGCGCAGAGAACAAAGGTAGGAGGCCAAGGAAGTATGCAGATTGGTTCAGCAGATTATTCAGAAACCAAAAAACAGATTGTTATTGCTAAGAAAAAAGAAAATCTGAGAGAGGGAATAAAGGAAGAAAAAGAAGAGTGAAGAAGCCACCCAAAGAGATGAAGAGCTCTATCAAGAGGTTTCTCACTTCTTTGAAAGCTCTTCAGATGAACAGAAAGAAGCAACATCAGATGATAGCTCCAAAATGCCATCTGAACCTTCGCCGAAGAGAATGAAATACAACACTAAAGACATCTCAAACATTGCCCTTGCCAGTATTCGCCACCATATGGGGCTACGAGAGACTGCAGAGATTGCCACTGCCGCTTGGATAGATGCAGGCCTCATTAGCCGAGAGGATACATCCTTAGTGATAGATTATAATAATATAAGAAGAGCACAAGAAAAAATAATGAAGGAAATATCTGATCAGCATGAAAAAGATTTGAAGGAGGAAGGTCTCTCTTGACTTTTGTTTGATGGAAGAAGAGATGACACAAAAGTTCTCCTAGAGGTAGAGGGAATGGACAGAAAGTTTCCTAGTCTCATCAAAGAAGAACACTACTCTGTGTGTTCCGAACCTGGTGGCTGCTATTTGTTTCACTTTGTTCCTGAAGCAGAAGCAGAAGTAGAAGGCAAGAAACATGCAGAGGCAATTGCTGATCAAATAATATGTTGGCTTCAAGAAAGAAGACGACAGTTCACTGCAGGCCGTTGGTGGAAACTCAACTGCGGTGAACACTGGATGGCAGGGCGGTGTTATGACGCATTTAGAGAAAAAACTTGGAAGAAGGCTTGTTTGGATTGTATGTGATTTGCACACAGGGGAACTACCTCTTCGTCGTCTCATCCAGGAACTTGATGGTCCTACAAAGAGCAACAACAAGTGGTCAGGCCCCCTTGGCAACATGCTAGATGAAGCAATGGAATTAGAAATAAATACAAAATTTCAAAAGGTCGAAGTAGGCCCTCCCCTTCCAGTGTTGTCTGAAGAAGTTATCAAAGACCTCAGCACGGATCAATCTTACGCTTATCGTATTGTTCAAGCAATCAGATCAGGAGAGTTGCCTCAAAATCTGGCTCTCTTGGAGATTGGACCCTAAGTCACAGTCGTTGGTTAACTACAGCGATTCGTTTCTGCAGGATTTGGGTTTCCAAACATGTACAGAAGGGCAAAATTCTACAGAATTTGATGTTGATTGTTGAATTTATTATTGGGTTTTATCTTCCTCACTGGTTCAATGTAAAACTTAATCCAATGTGGATGGAGGGGCCCAACCACATCTTTTTTCAATTACAGCTACTGAGAACCCAAAGGAAAGTAGTGGTGGACATCGTGTTACCTGTGGTGAGAAGGTCCGCTTGGTATGCTAGGCCAGAGGCAGTTTTGCAAGCAATACTCTGCAGCCAATGTACCAAAGAGTGAACTGAGGCTGTGGAAATCATTCTAAAGCTTAGAGGAACATCACTAGATGATGACCAGCTGGGAGACTGCTCTGTTCAACAAGGAAGGTACCTCCGATAAACGTCAATGCCACGAAATTGTCAGAATTAGTTAACTTGAGTTCGGAAGTTTTGGAGCCACCACTGACAACATGTATAAGAAACAAAGATTTAACACAACTTAAAGAGGCCCCAATGCAAGTGCCAAAGTGGCCTTCTCACACTCAGAGTGTGGAGAGATGTGTGAAAATGGTCACAGAAGCAGCTGGTCAAGTTTACAGTTACGAGAGGTGAGAAGGCTACATCAAAGCGCAAGTAGCAAGCCGAATGCTGATGTCAAGGAACCGCAGCAAAAAGGACATGACTGCATTGGTTACTTTCAAATGAAGACTCTGAATGATATCTTATTGCCACTTTAAATGTTGATAGGATGTTTGCGCACATTTGTTATTTTGTTACGAATTTACGGAAAAATGGAATTTTTGAATTAAAATTGATGTAGGTAGGAGTTATTTTTTATTGTTTTTGAAGCAAGGATATTATTTTATGCCAAATGATTACATTAAATTGCTACCAAATCACATGATTTTCAATTTAGTCATTTCACCCCCAAAATTGACACACCCTAATATATATAATTTTCTTGGGACTATAACACAGAGCAATGTTGCTTTCAGTGGTGATGAACCACGTACAAAAGCTTCGTCAGTACTGACCCCTCCCTATTTGCATGCCAATGCTGCTGCGAGCTGCTCGTACCCTGAAATGGGCGGAATGGTGCTACGTAAAAAAGATGTTCGATTCTTCATGCTCCCACTTAAACTGTGAATGCATCGATAATAATATATATATATATATATATATATATATATATATATATATAACTGCAATGACCGCGCAGTATATAAATGAATAGAAACGACATAAGTGTTAAGGAACGTCTCTGCACAAGAGGAGGAGAGATAACGAATAAATGAAAAATGAGGTGAACCGCCCGGGAATCGAACCCAGGGCAATTGGAAGGCCCTGGGTTCGATTCCCGGGCGGTTCGCCTCATTTTTCATTTATTCGTTATCTCTCCTCCTCTTATGCAGAGACGTCCTTAACACTTATGTCGTTTCTATTCTATATATATATATATATATATATATATATATATATATATATATATATATATATATATATATATAGTCCCGCGTCTTATGGTACCTAAGCGCCAAAATTAAATTTCGCCAGAAATCACCTCCAAAGTTCAGCAATATTCTCGCAATAGTATCTGTTATTAATTGAGCTAGAACGTTCATTTTTGGCTAAATCAGAGTTCTAAGTATGCTAATGAAGATGTTGAGTTTTGGAATAGATTTTCATATTTTATATATATTTTTTAAAATTTTTTGATTTTTTTTCTTATGCCGAACTTTGGGTGAACTTTTGGCTGGCGATAGAGGTGAAAAAAGTAGTTCGCTTCATAAGGTTTTCAACCATACTTCTAGTGTCGTAAGGTCATTATAAACCCCACGCGAGAGAGGAATGGTGAAAATAGTGATATCCATCAAAAACACATTTTCGCCTGTGGTGGCGCTTAGGTATTTTAAGACGCGTGACCCCTCATATGTATTAGGATGGTTTTATAAATCTGATGTCGGAATATCTGTTATGTCAACTCGACATTTGGTGCCACTAGCTTAAAAAAATTATCAGGATATATTAGGACTTTGTCAAAGCTATTTTGTTTTTTGATAAAACCTCCATCCATTTTATTGCTATTGGGACACATTTAAAAAAAAAATGGAGCTGTTATGTGAAAAGCATGCTGTCCATTTTGACAAATTAAATTATTAATAAGTAATAAGTATTCCTTTCATACAACGGTCATTAGCCCCATCCCCGCTAATGACTGTGGTCCAACAGACCAACAACCATCCGTGTTTGGGGGATATTTCATTAAAAAATAATGCGTGTACATATTGTAAAAAAACAAAACATTGGAATCTCTCCATTGACAATTTACACGACATATATTATTAGATAAATGCCAGATAATCATTGTTGCTGGTTCGCATGATGGCAGACTTCTTCATTGGTGACAAGAAGACCTTCCGGTGATCTTCAACAACTTTTAGAGGGAACTGCTTCCGCTCTTCGCTGCGTGTGAGAGATGCATTGAACTCTTGGATGAGCGCAACTCCACGTTCTGCGAGGTCGTTGATCACTTTCACTGACCGGACAGTAGCCTGGCTCCTCCTGTATGATTCATGGACTGGCCAAAGTGTTGGATCCTCCTCCAAGAAATCTTGAGGCAGTTCGAGTATTTCAAAAAACTTCAAAGTTGACATGGTGACAAAATCGTGTAATTCTTTGCCACATCATGCCTGGCCAACTGGAGAGACCCATTTAGGGGGCTCCTCAAACCGATTTTGTTTTTCAGGGCATTTACCATCCGCCTCTTCTTCTCTGCTGCAACACTGTCATCGAAGGAACTGAAGCCTACCAATGTTTCTGATAGATAGCGAAGATGGCGGCTGATGGTATCCCTGTTGTTGTTCTCCAGAACTATGCTTCTGCGCTGACACCTTGCCTTAAACTCTTTCGTCTTTATCTTTCATCCGGTACTTTTCCTTACTGCTGAAAGTTTGGTCTCATTCAGCCTATCCCAAAGAAGGGTGACTGCTCTCAAGCCTCCAACTGCTTTGATTTTTTTGCTTTTCTGAAGTTTTTTAATTTATCCTTAGAAAGATTCTTAAACACCTCATAATCAGAGCTGGGCAACTTGCGGCATATTGCGGTACTGCTGCACTACCAAACCGGTACCAAACGGTACGCGGAAATTTGAATGCGGTAGCGGTACTGCGGTACTTTCAGCGATCCTTTGCGGTACTGCGTTATGGGGGCCCGGGGTGGTAGTGCGGTGGTACCGCAAGTACCGCAGTACCGCAATGCCCAGCTCTGCTCATAATCATCTTTCAGATCGTTAGTATGGGTTCCGCAAGGGACGGTTTACTGGCGATCTTCTTGCCTCTCTCTCTGACTCTTGGCCATCCTCCTTTCGGGATTTCGATGACACCTTTCCTATCGCGCTAGACATATCAAAATCTTTTGATAGAGCCCAGCACAAATCTTTGATTTCCAAACTGCCCTCCTTTGGTTTCAATCTCTCCATTTGTACCTTCCTCTCTAATTTCCTTTTTGGCTGCTCTATCGCTGCGGTTGTAGCTATAGTTGTTTTTCTCCTAAAGCTATTAAGAGTCGTGTTCCTCAGGGTTCTGTCCCATCACCTACTCTTCCTTCTATCAATGATCTATTAAGTCGCACTTCCTGCTCTATCCACATCTAATGCCGATGATTCCACACCACTTCACCAGCTTCACAAAGCGTCCCTCTCAACAGTCACTATGCTTCGTGTAGGACGGCTATGGTCTATTTGACCTCTGATTGGGGCAGAGAAAACTTTGTGGCTTTCAATGCCTCAAAAACTTGGTTCTTTTATCTGTCTACTCGTCACAACGTTCCACACGACTATCCCTTTACCTTGAACAATACACAACTCAATCCTTCCTCTTCTCATGATCTTTCCTGGAAAGATCACATATACTCTTTCAAAACAGCTTCTAAGTAGTTAGGTGTTGCGTACCGGCTCCGCAGTTTCTCCACCCCCACTCAGTTGCTGTCTCTGTGCAGGGGTCTTGTCTACCCCTGTATGAAGTACGCTTCTCATGCGTGGAGTGGTTCAACCCACACGGTTCTACTTGACCGGGTGGCAGTCTTTTCGTCTCATCAATTCCCCGCCTCTTACTCACTGTCTTCAATCCCTCTCTCTTCGCCGTAATGTTGCCTCACTCTCTCTCTCTCTACTATCGCTATTATAACGGACACTACTCTTCTGAACACTCTAACTGCATACTGCCTCCTTTAAGGAGAGCACCCAGTACAGTACCCGATCTCAAAACCCTGGCAGACCTGCCAACATTGGAAAATGCAAGCGCCAAAGGCACGATGCAAATCGGGGGGGGTCCATGGGAAAATGTTTAAAAGTGACTGTGCATTCTGGTGCATTTTCAAGTTACTTTTTCTGTAAGCAGCAATTCTCACGTTACTTTTCCTCAATATTTTTTCCTTTTTTCTCCAGTTTATCAAACTTTGTAATATCTGGAACTTTACTGTTGTCATAAATCTTACTCTTATTTCGTGGGAAACATAAGAAAAGAAAAAGTATATTGTATATTTATAATGACATGCTCTAGTTGCTCTACTTCAATGACAGTAAACTTATTCAGAAGCATTCTTCGTGTCAGAGAATTACTTAAATTTTATAGAAACCATCAATAAATTTGACTGCGTAATTCACTTCTTTTCATAGCAAGAAATCTTCTATTATCTGCCATAATACGCCGCCGCTAACGCGATCGTGCTGCCGTATTGTAAACACTACCACGATGACGTCACCGAGGCGTCGGTATTTTACGAGAACTAATTTCCTTATTAAACAATTTTAGCATTTACTTGACAATGAATGGTTGATTTATCTATTTATTTATCAATAAATTGTGTGAAATTTAAGCATCAGTACATTATTCACTATTTTTCGAAATTTATAAAGGCTATCTTGGCCCATCACAGAAGATCGATGCGACATCCGATTGTTCAGCTTCCCGTAATTGCTTTTTGCCATATCATTTGTCAAGAAATGCGTATCCGCGTATCATCACCCTAAAATACGTATTGTTGGCAGGTCTGCCCTGGACTTTGATTTTGGCTCTCCTCTTCCTATATACGGGGGTGTGTGTTTATGCGGGTAATCGCCCTTGGCCCCTCCTCCTTACACAAACAATTTATATATATATATTTATTATACAAGCATCGTAACTTTATATTAGTTTTCGATTACTGTAGTAATATACTGACTTTGTAATTTGACCTTTAACTGGGTAGGCGGCGCATGCCCTGCTTACCCTGACTGCACGCCACTGATATATATATATATATATATATATATGTGTGTGTGTGTGTGTGTGTGTGGTGTGTGTGTGTGTGTGATGTAAAATAACGCATTGTCGTCACAAAGTATGGAGAAGGAAACCACTCTTGAGGAAGACGTAAATTTTATTTCTTAACACCAATACAGTTTCGGCTCCTCGCGAGCCCTTCTCATTTGGTAATTGATTACCAAATGAGAAGGGCTCGCGAGGAGCCAAAACTGTATTGGTGTTAAAAAATAAAAATTTACGTCTTCCTGAAGAGAAGTTTCCTTCTCCATTATATATATACATACATACATATATATATATATATATATATATATATATATATTATATATATATTAGGGTGTCTCTTATTGGGTAGTCAAAAATTGAAATGTTGAATTATTTTATCTGCGCCCCCTAAAATAGTTCCATTTAGCATAAAAACTAAAACTTGAAAGTTTGACACAAATTGGCTCATATTTAGGGGTCGCCCCCGGCTAATAAAAATGGTGACCATGGCATAATAGCTCCTGACATATGATTATGCTCATTATACACAATTCCTTCCTTCTTTTTTAGTTTGATTCGTTTTTATAAGTATAGGCCTTCTTATTTATCATTGATCCTTTTCTAACCTATCCTTGATGATGTTATAATCCATCCTTTGGTCCTCAATCCTTCTTTATCCCAATCCTTTTTCTCCTATCCAAAATCCTTCCTGGCTCTTTTTTTTATATACAATCAGCAATGAAGCATTGCTACAAAAAAAAACCATTAGTTTATTATATAGAGATAAATTCAAAATGCCAGTGCTATTTACATACTTTAATTACTTTAATTAGTATTATTTCCTTATACAACATTTATTTAATATACACAACATTTATTTAATATACAATGATTATACAATATGGTGTATTTTAAGGTGCGACCTCATTGATGGTTATTTTTTGAGAAGAACAGTTTTTGATGGAACTGGGTGACTCTGGCGGTGTTTTGCAACAATTTGGAGCAGGAACTGGAGCTGCTCTTCCCCCACTGTCAATTTCTTATTCAGCTCTTGAACTAAAGCTACTGCACGTTCTGCCCGGTCATTTACAACAGATAGAGCTGCAACAATAGCTCTGGCCCTTAAATATTCACAGTTGGATGTCCAAGTGCTGGGTGCCTTGTTCAGAAATCCTTCTGGCCAGAGCTGGGCAGTTGCGGTTTTTTTTGCGGTACTGCGGTACTACCGCACTACCAAACCGGTACCGCATAACGCAAAGGATCGCTGAAAGTACAGGCTGTACTTTCAGCGATCCTTTGCGGTACTGCGTTATGCGGTACCGGTTTGGTAGTGCGGTAGTACCGCAAAAAAAAACGCAAGTGCCCAGCTCTGCTTCTGGCAAATTCAGCTTAGTAAAGAATTCTCTAGTATTTCTTGTAACAAGTTGGTTTAGTCCTTCACCAGAGCAGAAGGTCGATTCAGGAATCCGAGGACGCTTGGGTGGTCTATCAGTGGACTCATCTTCTAATGCCTTTACCATGCGTTTCTTTACATCTGTAGTAATTCGCTCATCAAAGAAAGCAAGACCAACTGCTTCTTCAGACAGGTACCATAAGTGGTTAGAGAGCTTTTTTTTAGTTGCATCAGAAATCTTTTTGTTAGGATAATTAATCAATGACCTCATAAGGAGCCAGTCATTAAATGGGGTTTCAATAGGGAGTGAGGATGTTGTCCAAGCCTTCATATAGATGAGAACAGAAAAAAGGGAAAGATCTCAAATTCCTCGTTCTTCAGTCTTAGTCATCTTGAACTGGTTTCGAAAAAGCCACATCTTGATAGAATAGAGCGCTTTGGACATCCAGCGAGCTCGATGCATGGCACCTGGTGCACGAAACTTGATGCCTTTATTGGGGACACCTCCAAGAAAGATGATGGACAGATCCAAAAGTTCTTGATAGTCATCCCGTAGCATAGGTGCCTGGGATCTAGCAAACTGAATTAGTTCAGTTTTAGACTGGATAATTGCTTCTTTAGTAATCGTGTCTGTCTCACCTGTTTGGAACTGGCTTTGATCAACAGAAGTCCAATTGTCACGAAAATGCTTAAAGATCAATATCTCTGGACCAGTTGATGTAGATCCCAATGTTGCTTCAAACGCAGCTCCCAACAATAAATCTAAAACATGGTGTCTACAAGGCAAGTACAAAACATCATGTCCCAATTTTGCTTCGATGAGAGCACAGGCGCCACTATATTGACCCGTGTTTGAAGCTGTTGTATCGAAACAAATTGCTTTTACTCTCTCTGTAATTCCCCATTCATTCAGGCAGTTAAAGACGGCTTCAGCTTGTGCTTCTCCAGTTGAGTTTGGGGACACCAAGCAGCTGTTCAACACCAGGTCCTGACACAAGTACTGGGAGACGATCAATGTGCTTGTGCGAGGTGAGGTCCTCCATCATCTTGCCATCCCAGTGGACTGTCATAGAACATTCTCCATGGAAATGCTCCTTAAGTTCTTTAGCATGACGAGCTCGGTTCTTATTTCGAAGGCGATGGATAGAATGTTGGTTTATGTTGTAATCTGAAGTGTCCAAACCAAAGCTTTTAGCTGCCTCTGCGAGGATAAATGTTGCCTTTCTAGAGGAAATTTGTGTACGATCCAGGGCAGCAGACATCTGAATAGTCATGATGTTTTTCATGCCTCGTTTTTTCTTAGATTTTGGTAAAGCACAAGCTCCTTTGGGCTCCTCCTCCTCATTCTCACTTTCATCAGTGTTGCTGGAAGATGTGGAAGAAGCCAGTACAACTTGACTAGTAGACGCCTCCATCAAAGATTCTGACTTTCTTTTTCTCTCTGTCTCAGTAGAGAGAAATATAAATAACAGTTTATTATCTGATAATAGCAAAAAAAGAAGTATAGTGATACACAGTTACACACCTTTTACTTATGACAGCAGAACACTGAATGATGACAAAGACACAATTGCAACATAATCTGGAGCATTCTTGATGAAACATGTTTAAACAGGTTGATCTTGTCTTATCAAGCAATATTTTCAGCTACAAACTTAACAATTATCTCTAATATATTCATTTAATTGAATTCATCATAAATATGATGATTAATTAATTAAAAACATATGTTTAGTATACTTGACAACTGCTAGTAATTTCAAATATTAATTGCATAAATAATAGCTATATTTTATGAACTTTAATAAGCGGGGGCGACCTCTAAAAATTGTTCAATCCAAAAACAATTTTATATGTGATGTCTTTTCGACGAATGGAAATGGTTGAGGGGGCGCAACCTAAACAAATCAACACTTCGAAAATAAGAGACACCCTAATATATATATATATATATATATACAGGGTGGGCCGTAAGTTTCCATACATAGGAAAAATAAACATTTTTTTATGGACAACCATTTTTATTTATATAATATGCTCTACATGGTTGCCATTGTTTTGAAAACACATTTCAATACGTGTTCCCCACTGTTGATGAACACGCATTAGCACAGTTGACGTTATGCTTGTAATGGCGTTGGTGATACGTTCCTTTAGATGATTTATGTCTCGTATCTTTTCCTGATACACCATGGCCTTCAAGTGCCCCCAAAGATAGAAATCAAGGGGGGTGAGATCTGGGGATCTGGGAGGCCACTCCACAGGACCACGCCGACCAATCCAAGCATCCGGAAACTGCTGATCCAAATACCGACGCACGTGAAGACCATAATGAGGTGGAGCTCCATCTTGCTGGAAGTAAACTGGGAAGTTACCTTCCTCGTTTAGCAGGGATGGGAAAATCTCTTCTTGCAACATGTTAAGATACCTTTCGGCATTAAGATTTCCACTGACAAAAATTGGTCCAATAATTCTGTCACCCCATATCCCGGCCCACACCATCACTTTACCGGCACCTTGCATCTTCGTCGGACTCAGCCAGTTAGGGTTAGCATTACTCCAATAACGTATGTTTTGCCGATTAACCTCTCCATTGACGTAAAAATCAGTAAACAAGATCTTACGTCAAACGCATATTCTTAGGGTATCTGAAACATAAAAACAAACGTTTAATTTTTCCTATCTATGGAAACTTACGGCCCACCCTGTATATATATATTAGTGCAACAAAAGTTTGTTCTCATAGGGAAATAAGATATAACAGAATTGATCGTGACGAGTTTGTATGTGTTACATGGAATTGCAAGGAATGCAATTTGAACATGTACTGGATTAATTGGAAAGTTGATTGTATTGTTTGTAATGTATAGTTAAAACTATTTTCTCGTTCAATTCTCTCGTATCTTATTTCCCTTTGAGAACAGACTTTCGTTACACCCTGTATATCATATATGCTTCAGTTGGACAATCAAATCCATAATTAAAATATTCAATTAATTTAAATTTCCAACAAAAAGTAAAAGTGGAAGCGTTCAATGCATCAGCACCTTCTCTATTCAAATAAAATCATATCAAGACCAGCATTCAAAGCCCCCATTTTCTCACCAAAGAGTCGGGAAAAGGTAGTCACTGGAAAGGGTAGTCACTGAAAATCACCCGAGCTCGAGCATTAGCGGAGTAGGTGGCCAACCCTACTTAAACCAAAGTGGTGAAAGTCGAATCCGGGACCATTACGTTCCCATTCTTATCCCAAACCGACAATGCTACGGAAGATATACCAGTTGGTTTAAATTGGTGGTATTTAACCTGGTGGTAATTAGGCCCTTTTCGTGGGGTAACGAGCTGGTGCCACTGTCCAAAAACAAAAGCCGAGTTATGGTTCCACTAAACTTTTTTTTATTCTTTCCAATTTTCCTTTTCTCATATTTCCATTTAAAAAGGGGAAAAGGGGGAGGGGGGTAATTATGGTTTTGCTGGTTAGCTGAAGGGGTAATAGTGCGAAAAAAGGTTAAATACCACTGGTTTAAATTAACGTCTTCATGACGTACTGGTATCCTCTCCTTTCTAATTTACTGCCTCGTGCTTCATATTTACAAAACAAAGGTAATTACATCATGTAATTTATCGTATTGTTTTGAAGAATGAGCTCGGAGTGTAAAGGTCCCGGGTTCAACTTCTGCCAGCGCCGGCCATCTATTCTGATTTGCTCAGTCTCAGGGCTGACCCGGAGTTCACACTCATCCTCCGAAGGTTCTGCTGAACTTTGGAAGTCATCAAGGGTATTGAATATAGACTTCATGTCTTAAAGCAAAGTTGAACCCTGCCTTGAAACGCATCCTAAGAATGGCGCCTACTACTTATTTTAATTAAGTTTAATTCAGACCCTTAAAATTACTTTACAAACCACTGGTTAAATGCCCATTCGATTCATTCTCAGACGAGATATCTGAAACTATGCTCTGCATCGCAGCTTCTCGGGCAGACTCGAGTGTGTTTTCCCTAGTTTCCTCTGCAGTATTATTAACATCCTCTGTTGGCTGCTGTTCTGCCAGCGATTTTGAAGAGTCTGGGTCTATGAAGGGTAAATTGGCGATCATAGGTGCAATTTGGTCTTCAGTAATTCTATCCATTTCTTGAGTTTTCTTTTCCTTTTCAAGCTCACAAACTGATTCTTCAGAAGTATTTTCTGGTTCTTCTCGTGTGCCTTGTGTCAAAGTGTCTACTGTAGTTGCTTGTTCTCCTTCAGAGTTTGGCTTTAAAGCTTCTAAAGTACTTGTTCGCTGCGAGGAGACATAGCTTCCAGCCGTCTCTGGTTGTTTTTGCTCGTCCCAGTTGTCTTTGGATTGCTGTTTAC
This sequence comes from Bathynomus jamesi, assembly GCA_023014485.1. Classification (NCBI taxonomy): domain Eukaryota; kingdom Metazoa; phylum Arthropoda; class Malacostraca; order Isopoda; family Cirolanidae; genus Bathynomus; species Bathynomus jamesi. The sequence goes on from JAJOZX010009825.1 coordinate 64,218, forward strand.
TCTCTAATAATGGATCTGGCTTTGGAGGTGAAAATTCCTCAGTTTCCTGCAGGGAAATTTTGCTCATAATTGGTTGATCAAAATTATTTTTCACCTCTTCATTAGATACTTCATGACCTGCTGACTCTCTCGCAATTCCAGAACTCCCTCTTTCCCCTACCAATTTTTTTTTATCTCCATTGACAAGATATGACAAGTGATTAGAACTACCAGTTTCTGATGGGGATTTTGATTCCGCAGAGTTTTCCATTTCTTTCAAAGCTTCTCTGAAAACAATTGGTATTTGTTATGAACAATTTCTCATGCTTAGAATGGGAAGGAGTTGGCTCAATCGTGTAGTCTTTATTAACTCGAGATGCCTGAAGAGGAAGGATACTGGATGCGTGCGCATTAAAAGCAGGAAGCTGGATCTCTGAATCATCCATGTAAACTGTTGTTCCATCAACCACTTCGTAGTTCTTGGAAGGTGTTGGTTGGGGTATGTCCTCAGCTGAGCTCGAAGGCGGTTTTGTGGGAAGACCCGGAGTGACATTTTCCGAATGAATATTATCACTGAGAATCTCCTCTTTAATGTTTGGTGAAATGTCAGTTATTGAACTTCCTTCTGGGGAACTGTCTGGAGTTATGCTGGATTGGGTGACAGGACTGTTCATGTTCATTAGAGAAATACTCTCTCCAATTACTTCCTCCTCTTCACCTTTCTTAATTAAATATTCACTTCCATTTTCTTCTCCTTCATTTCCATTCCCTTCATCTTCATTGTCCATTTCTTCATCATCAGTGTCTATTTCTTCTTCATCTTTACAAGTCCCTAGTCAGGCCTCATTTAGAATATGCCGTTCAGTTTTGGTGCCCGTACTTGCGTGAGGATATTGATAGGTTAGAAAGGGTTCAGCGTCGTGCCACGAAACGTATTCCGTCGTTGCGCAACAAGCCTTATGAAGATAGGATTAAAGTGTTAGACTTGTATTCACTCGAAACTAGGAGATTAAGGGGGGAGCTTATTGAAGTTTTCAAAATCGTTAATAACATCGATAACGTAAATTTTGACAAATTGTTCACTTTTGATAATAGTAATACTCGCAATAACGGATTTAAGTTGCGTGGCAGGCGTTTTATTACTAATATCGCTAAAAACTTCTTTACGTTTAAAGTAATTGATAAATGGAATAATCTTCCCGCGTCAGTCGTTCATTCTACCAGCGTTAATATGTTTAAGAACCGTCTTGACAGACATTTTAAAGGTATTAACGTTGTTTAATTTAAAAAACAACAAAGTTAGCAACAGAAGCTCTGGTGGTGGTGCTCGAGGATGAGTCTGTTGACGATGAATGCCAGCTTGTGACATGCCAGCGTTTGAGGCCAGCAATAAAATTATTAAAAAAAAAAAAAAAAAAAAAATTAGACTAACACGAATGTAGATGTAGCTCATAGCGTAAACTAACCCCCTTTTTGTTTAACTTTACCTACTTTTTTTTTTTTTTTTTTTCCCTTACTTTGCATGTCTCTAACTCTTTTCTTGCATGTTTGTAGTTTGCATGGTATGACAGTGAGTTAAGACTGTATTTGCATGGTTTGTAAGCGTTCTTATTTTACTTCTTTTCATCTTTCACCCCTCTCCTATTCTCTCCGACTATTTTTCTGACTTGTCGGCAGTGGCCGGCGGATGATGATGGTGAGACACTTTTCCTCTTTTTCTGAATGAATGTTAACCCATGAGTGATAGGTGTTGCTCTTACTTAACCCCTTATTCTCTTCTCTTCTCTTAACCCGCTACTCTTTCCTTTCTCTCGGGCTAACCTTAGAGTGGATCTTAGGGTCTTTGTTAGCCTTAGCTTCTGTAGATCTTTATTAACTCGAGATGCCTGAAGAGGAAGGATACTGGATGCGCGCGCATTAAAAGCAGGAAGCTGGATCTCTGAATCATCCATGTACACTGTTGTTCCATCAACCACTTCGTAGTTCTTGGAAGGTGTTGGTTGGGGTATGTCCTCAGCTGCGCTCGAAGGCGGTTTTGTGGGAAGACCCGGAGTGACATTTTCCGAATGAATATTATCACTGAGAATCTCCTCTTTAATGTTTGGTGAAATGTCAGTTATTGAACTTCCTTCTGGGGAACTGTCTGGAGTTATGCTGGATTGGGTGACAGGACTGTTCATGTTCATTAGAGAAATACTCTCTCCAATTACTTCCTCCTCTTCACCTTTCTTAATTAAATATTCACTTCCATTTTCTTCTCCTTCATTTCCATTCCCTTCATCGTCCATTTCTTCATCATCATGGTTTGTAAGCGTTCTTATTTTACTTCTTTTCATTTTTCACCCCTCTCCTATTTTCTCCGACTATTTTTCTGACTTGTCGGCAGTGGCCGGCGGATGATGATGGTGAGACTTTTTCCCTCTTTTTCTGAATGAATGTTAACCCACGAATGATAGGTGTTGCTCCTTACTCAACCCCTTATTCTCTTCTCTTAACCCCCTACTCTTTCCTTTCTCTCGGGCTAGCCTTAGAGTGGATCTTAGGGTCTTTGTTGTTAAATGAGGAAAACCATGAGAACCCCGTCTTTACTGCTCAGTTCGTGCGTGTTGTAGGAGGAGCACCAGCAGTTCATCCTTATCGGCAGGGAATGTACGCTCACGAAACGCCATTAAGACAACCGTGCCCCGTTGTACATATTGGAGTGAGGTATGATACTCAACGTGGATTACCAACAGAAGAAACTGAAATGATGAGACAGGCAAAAGAGTGGTCGGCAGAGGGAACAGTGGTGTCACATCGTATAGATGTTGTATATAACTCCGGCTATAGAAAACAAGATATAGCACATTTAGCACGGGTAGGACATGCAGAACACCTGTCAAATGATGCTATGGTTGTAAAATTAGGAATGTGGGCAGGAGTGGCCTTGCTTCGTGAGGGAGTGGGAGAAACCAGACGATCCCCACTTGAATTACAGTTGGAACCACTTACCCCGTGGGCGCATTTAGAACCAGATGGGCCAGGACAAATGAGGATGGTAACGGTTAACAATTCTCCTCTGGGTGTGGAAAACTGTGGGGGAGACGACCCTGCATTCCCGTGGTGTGGGTCAGTGGGCCATAGGAATAAGGGTTTACTACGATTCCACACAAGCACAAACTCCCTCCGTGGTGCCCATAACGTGGTAGCCCTTCCTGGGGGATGGGGAGAGGATCAGAATGGGCAAGTAATGATGGCACTCTATATAGCGTTGCATTGTCCGTGGCCCTTGTTTAACATCGGATTGTTAATGAATACCATGGACATCTCTAGTGGGAATAATCCCATGGCTGCCAGGTATACATGGAATGGTACTTTAGTGCATGTGGCTGGAGAGCTAGTCATAGATGTGTTGCTACCTCGGTCTAGATCTGAAAGAATTAGAGACCAAGCAGATGTGCGAAGTAACTGCAAACTACTTCCAATTACAGGGCCCCATGCAACCCAGCAATATCCTCCAGACCAATGGTTGGATGCGGGAACAGACGAAACAGTGGCAGGAGAAGTTATTATTCACCACCTTGCAGACTACCTGTACTCATACCTGTTAGACTTGGAGCTGGTTATTGTGTCCCAATTATTTCGGGAGTTAATACGGCTTCATGTTCTGGGAGAAGATAGTCTCCTTATAGAAGACGTGGCTGCCTTATTGTGGTACAGGACAGGCACTAGATTAGTAACACCGGACGGAGCATTTCAAGATCCGGATGCGAATGTCAGGAATGCAGGCCTCACGAATCGAGAAGAAGCATTGCGTGTATGGTCATGGTGGTGCGGAGAAGTGGTAAGAGTGGCAGGTGGAGTGGATTGGACCGAAACCACCCTACGACAGCCTGACATGACACTGCCGGCACCAAACGTGTTGGGCAATACCGTAACTATGGTTGGACTTAGAAAGCGGGTACAGGAAGGGTTTAGTGAACCAGCCTTTCCGCCCCAGCATGTAGACTCATACTATGTAAATGGTATCATTGGCTTTAGGGCTGTATGCATAGCAGTTGGGATGTTCTACAACACATTCAACCTGGACGGATTGAACTTAGGACAGGTGTTGATTAACGCTAATTTGAATTCAGCACTCGTAACTGCTCTTAATGCTATGGTGTCTGAAGCTAATGGTGAGAACTCCGGCCTGATGGATTGGATAGCCGGTTTTTTGCGTCACTGTACGGAGGGTGACCCAATGATGTTGGCTCAGACGCAGGGGAAGGTAACAAGCTTAGTGAATGACCTACAAAGACCTAGGTCGTTTGAGACGCCTTTTAAGAGGTTATTATATAATAACCCTACGGCCCGTACCGTACTGCAGTTGTATCCGGACGCTTACATATATACCCTCCTTTCTAACACCTACCAACGGATGGCAAATCCAATTCCACCTGCAACCGGACCGGATTCAAAAGGGATTAACCCAAATAACAACTATAAGGAATGGAATGCCAATCAAAGGTCCGGGCCACTTGTTCCTCAAAGCCATCCGACGACTCAAACAGCTAATAACGACTGGCTTTTACATCCTGATGCCACAGTATGGAATAGCCGGCTATTTTATGCCCTGGGACAATGGGAAATAGTATACGTCCAAACGGGAGCGCCGCCTATCGGAGTTATCCCGGCAAATGAGTTCCCAACTATTCGCGGATGGACTCATATCCCCGGGACTAATATCCCACAACATCAAAATTGGACATACTCATGGATGCTTAACTCGTTGACTATCCCTGCAGTAGACGGGTTAACGAACCAGGCAATAGCTATGAATACACTAGTAGGAAATGTAGTTGCAGGGAAGCTTTTAATGAATGGCACAGCGCCTGTAGCTATGACCGTATGGATGGGATCAGACGACCCAAGTGCCAGACAGGTGTCCGCAACATTGCAGAGGGTAACGCCACCAAACATCTTGAAGATGCAGGCGCTTATAGCCAACAAGCGGAAAGCAAAGAGGGGAAAAGAAGAGGGAGGTGAGGATAAGGGGGAAAAGGGGGAGAAAAAAGAAGAAAAGAAGGTAGTGGAAGCTGAAAAGAAAGTTGCTACCCCAAAGGCGCCAGTTGAAAAACCGGCTGAAGCAGCTGCAAAAGTGCCTGCTAAAATACCACCTCAAGCTGTGGCCCCCAAGAAAGAGGCAGAAAATCCGGCTGTTTCTGCTATGCCTGTGGAGGGAGGGCAGGGAAACTGAAGTTTCGGCCTCCGGCGGTACGGCATATGCAAAGATTAGGTGGGACCACCGTCTTTTATGCGCCGCCCGGGTCGGGAAAATCAACAGCTATTAAACTAATGACTAGTTTACTAATGCACATGGAAGACCCTAAAATTAAGTACTGTGTGTATGATACTGATTATGAAATAGGCATAATCTATCCTCTAATTTGGGAAAATATTGTGACTAATAGCAAGCGTTTGCCAAAGCCACGCTCCGCTAATTTACTTATATTCACAAATTTAATTGGGGAATTAAAATATATGGCAGATGACGTTGATCGTATTGCCCAGTTCATTCCTGATGAGTGGACTTTTTTTTAGACAGAATTCATCTCGAGTTAAAACTGGGGAGGCTAGAATAACAGCCACCAGGGATGAAATTATTAACCAGATGAAGGAAAATGAGAAAATGAAGAAGATACCTGTTTTAACATTTTATAAACCCGGCTTTCTTGGGGAGTGGATTGATGAGATTTTTGGCAGCTTTGAAAAGTATGTCTAGTCACCACTCGGAAAGCGGGGAAATTTAATTCTAATAGTGAATTATTACTTGTGTCAGTATATTAGCTATACGCCCAATAACATCAGGCGCCGGGTACTGAGGTTTTAAATAAAACTGTGTACTTACGGCTGGCACTAACCACCGAGGAAGTCATCTTATAGCCGTCGCAAAAGATGGAGGGGGGGTCCGAAAGTCATTCGTCAGCCAGACTCTGTACTGAGCGGACGCATTTCCTGAGCTCTCTGATTTTGCATCTACTTTTGTATATTGCTGAGAATTTTACTTTGGATAGTTTTTGAATTTTAATACTTGCGTTTAAATTTACATTGTTATAGTTAAGTAATTGAATATTAGTGGTTTTTAGCGATTTAGAAGTTTTCATAGCGTGCCGGCTTAATTTAACTTATACCTGTGACGGTTTAAATTTTTAACTCCGCGATGCCGTCGCAGAAAGCGTCGTGTGTTAGGTGTAGGGTTAACCGGTGGTATTCGGAATTTAAGGATTATAACGGCGGTCCAGTGGCGATTACCGATAGATCAGTTTGTTTCTTTTGCGAGTTCATGGAGGAATTAGTTGGTATAAAACGCAGTGTACGTGAGGTAGCGGATAGACTTGCAACGCTTGATGAGGGCAGGGTTAGGGCTACGGTTGACGTAGGCCGAACCAATACTAACGTTGAAGACGTTAGTAATTTGCAGGGTGAGGTGCGTAACTTAGTTTCTAGTTTAGGTAGCTTGTCGGGAAGGTTAGATAGAGTTGAGGAAGGGGTTAAGGTTAGTCCGAGAGTAGTAGATAGCGAGGGATTTAGAGAGGTTAAGGGTGGAGCTAGGCCGCGTACGTTAGGTGATAGGAATCCCCCCCCTATCGAGGTTTCGAACCCTTTCGCCCATTTGGAAAGGGACGTGAATGAGGGGGAAACTATTTTAATTGGGCTCTTTAGTGCGCCACATGGACAAAGAGTTCGTTAAACGTAATCCAACCAAGAGGAGGAGGGTCTGTCTCCCAGGGGCCAGGGTTGACAGAGTTAGAGACGAAGTGGATAGGGTTGACGTTGCTTCCCGTCACTCAATGTTGGTGACGATGGTAGGAGGCAACGACTCGTATAGGCCCGATACGAGAGTGCCTGACCTTTTGGAGATATAGGGGGTTAATTAGGTCCCTGAAGGCGAGGTCAGATAGGTCTTTAGTTCTAGGTATTACCCCTAGGCACGGGTTGGGTCTTAGAATTACGCCAAAAACAATATTTTTGAATAACAAATTAGAAGAGATTTGTGCTGAGGAAAGTGTACCCTTCGTAAAGCTGTGGTCCAAATTCAATGATCCTAGCCTTTTTATAAAAGATGGGGGTGCATTTTAATGAAATAGGTAATGCTAGGCTGGGTAGGTTAATAGACGAAAACGTGCGAAAGCTATATAGGTCGAAGCCTTCTTTAAACGTTGTGGGTCCGCGAATGAATATTATCACTGAGAATCTCCTCTTTAATGTTTGGTGAAATGTCAGTTATTGAACTTCCTTCTGGGGAACTGTCTGGAGTTATGCTGGATTGGGTGACAGGACTGTTCATGTTCATTAGAGAAATACTCTCTCCAATTACTTCCTCCTCTTCACCTTTCTTAATTAAATATTCACTTCCATTTTCTTCTTCATTTCCATTCCCTTCATCTTCATTGTCCATTTCTTCATCATCATCTTCATTGTCCATTTCTTCTTCATCTTTATTAACTCGAGATGCCTGAAGAGGAAGGATACTGGATGCGCGCCCATTAAAAGCAGGAAGCTGGATCTCTGAATCATCCATGTAAACTGTTGTTCCATCAACCACTTCGTAGTTCTTGGAAGGTGTTGGTTGGGGTATGTCCTCAGCTGAGCTCGAAGGCGGTTTTGTGGGAAGACCCGGAGTGACATTTTCCGAATGAATATTATCACTGAGAATCTCCTCTTTAATGTTTGGTGAAATGTCAGTTATTGAACTTCCTTCTGGGGAACTGTCTGGAGTTATGCTGGATTGGGTGACAGGACTGTTCATGTTCATTAGAGAAATACTCTCTCCAATTACTTCCTCCTCTTCACCTTTCTTAATTAAATATTCACTTCCATTTTCTTCTCCTTCATTTCCATTCCCTTCATCTTCATTGTCCATTTCTTCTCATCATCATCAGTGTCCATTTCTTCTTCATCTTTATTAACTCGAGATGCCTGAAGAGGAAGGATACTGGATGCCGCGCATTAAAAGCAGGAAGCTGGATCTCTGAATCATCCATGTAAACTGTTGTTCCATCAACCACTTCGTAGTTCTTGGAAGGTGTTGGTTGGGGTATGTCCTCAGCTGAGCTCGAAGGCGGTTTTGTGGGAAGACCCGGAGTGACATTTTCCGAATGAATATTATCACTGAGAATCTCCTCTTTAATGTTGGTGAAATGTCAGTTATTGAACTTCCTTCTGGGGAACTGTCTGGAGTTATGCTGGATTGGGTGACAGGACTGTTCATGTTCATTAGAGAAATACTCTCTCCAATTACTTCCTCCTCTTCACCTTTCTTAATTAAATATTCACTTCCATTTTCTTCTCCTTCATTTCCATTCCCTTCATCTTCATTGTCCATTTCTTCATCATCATCATGTCTATTTCTTCTTCATCTTTATTAACTCGAGATGCCTGAAGAGGAAGGATACTGGATGCGCGCGCATTAAAAGCAGGAAGCTGGATCTCTGAATCATCCATGTAAACTGTTGTTCCATCAACCACTTCGTAGTTCTTGGAAGGTGTTGGTTGGGGTATGTCCTCAGCTGAGCTCGAAGGCGGTTTTGTGGGAAGACCCAGTGACATTTTCCGAATGAATATTATCACTGAGAATCTCCTCTTTAATGTTTGGTGAAATGTCAGTTATTGAACTTCCTTCTGGGGAACTGTCTGGAGTTATGCTGGATTGGGTGACAGGACTGTTCATGTGAGAAATACTCTCTCCAATTACTTCCTCCTCTTCACCTTTCTTAATTAAATATTCACTTCCATTTTCTTCTCCTTCATTTCCATTCCCTTCATCTTCATTGTCCATTTCTTCATCATCATCAGTGTCCATTTCTTCTTCATCTTTATTAACTCGAGATGCCTGAAGAGGAAGGATACTGGATGCGCGCGCATTAAAAGCAGGAAGCTGGATCTCTGAATCATCCATGTAAACTGTTGTTCCATCAACCACTTCGTAGTTCTTGGAAGGTGTTGGTTGGGGTATGTCCTCAGCTGAGCTCGAAGGCGGTTTTGTGGGAAGACCCGGAGTGACATTTTCCGAATGAATATTATCACTGAGAATCTCCTCTTTAATGTTTGGTGAAATGTCAGTTATTGAACTTCCTTCTGGGGAACTGTCTGGAGTTATGCTGGATTGGGTGACAGGACTGTTCATGTTCATTAGAGAAATACTCTCTCCAATTACTTCCTCCTCTTCACCTTTCTTAATTAAATATTCACTTCCATTTTCTTCTCCTTCATTTCCATTCCCTTCATCTTCATTGTCCATTTCTTCATCATCATCATCAGTGTCCATTTCTTCTTCATCTTTATTAACTCGAGATGCCTGAAGAGGAAGGATACTGGATGCGCGCGCATTAAAAGCAGGAAGCTGGATCTCTGAATCATCCATGTAAACTGTTGTTCCATCAACCACTTCGTAGTTCTTGGAAGGTGTTGGTTGGGGTATGTCCTTAGCTGAGCTCGAAGGCGGTTTTGTGGGAAGACCGGAGTGACATTTTCCGAATGAATATTATCACTGAGAATCTCCTCTTTAATGTTTGGTGAAATGTCAGTTATTGAACTTCCTTCTGGGGAACTGTCTGGAGTTATGCTGGATTGGGTGACAGGACTGTTCATGTTCATTAGAGAAATACTCTCTCCAATTACTTCCTCCTCTTCACCTTTCTTAATTAAATATTCACTTCCATTTTCTTCTCCTTCATTTCCATTCCCTTCATCTTCATTGTCCATTTCTTCATCATCAGTGTCCATTTCTTCTTCATCTTTATTAACTCGAGATGCCTGAAGAGGAAGGATACTGGATGCGCGCGCATTAAAAGCAGGAAGCTGGATCTCTGAATCATCCATGTAAACTGTTGTTCCATCAACCACTTCGTAGTTCTTGGAAGGTGTTGGTTGGGGTATGTCCTTAGCTGAGCTCGAAGGCGGTTTTGTGGGAAGACCCGGAGTGACATTTTCCGAATGAATATTATCACTGAGAATCTCCTCTTTAATGTTTGGTGAAATGTCAGTTATTGAACTTCCTTCTGGGGAACTGTCTGGAGTTATGCTGGATTGGGTGACAGGACTGTTCATGTTCATTAGAGAAATACTCTCTCCAATTACTTCCTCCTCTTCACCTTTCTTAATTAAATATTCACTTCCATTTTCTTCTCCTTCATTTCCATTCCCTTCATCTTCATTGTCCATTTCTTCATCATCATCATCAGTGTCCATTTCTTCTTCATCTTTATTAACTCGAGATGCCTGAAGAGGAAGGATACTGGATGCGCGCGCATTAAAAGCAGGAAGCTGGATCTCTGAATCATCCATGTAAACTGTTGTTCCATCAACCACTTCGTAGTTATTGGAAGGTGTTGGTTGGGGTATGTCCTCAGCTGAGCTCGAAGGCGGTTTTGTGGGAAGACCCGGAATGACATTTTCCGAATGAATATTATCACTGAGAATCTCCTCTTTAATGTTTGGTGAAATGTCAGTTATTGAACTTCCTTCTGGGGAACTGTCTGGAGTTATGCTGGACTGGGTGACAGGACTGTTCATGTTCATTAGAGAAATACTCTCTCCAATTACTTCCTCCTCTTCACCTTTCTTAATTAAATATTCACTTCCATTTTTTTTTCCTTCATTTCCATTCCCTTCATCGTCCATTTCTTCATCATCATCATCAGTGTCCATTTCTTCTTCATCTTTATTAACTCGAGATGCCTGAAGAGGAAGGATACTGGATGCGCGCCCATTAAAAGCAGGAAGCTGGATCTCTGAATCATCCATGTAAACTGTTGTTCCATCAACCACTTCGTAGTTCTTGGAAGGTGTTGGTTGGGGTATGTCCTCAGCTGAGCTCGAAGGCGGTTTTGTGGGAAGACCCGGAGTGACATTTTACGAATGAATATTATCACTGAGAATCTCCTCTTTAATGTTTGGTGAAATGTCAGTTATTGAACTTCCTTCTGGGGAACTGTCTGGAGTTATGCTGGATTGGGTGACAGGACTGTTCATGTTCATTAGAGAAATACTCTCTCCAATTACTTCCTCCTCTTCACCTTTCTTAATTAAATATTCACTTCCATTTTCTTCTCCTTCATTTCCATTCCCTTCATCTTCATTGTCCATTTCTTCATCATCATCAGTGTCTATTTCTTCTTCATCTTTATTAACTCGAGATGCCTGAAGAGGAAGGATACTGGATGCGCGCGCATTAAAAGCAGGAAGCTGGATCTCTGAATCATCCATGTAAACTGTTGTTCCATCAACCACTTCGTAGTTCTTGGAAGGTGTTGGTTGGGGTATGTCAGCTGAGCTCGAAGGCGGTTTTGTGGGAAGACCCGGAGTGACATTTTCCGAATGAATATTATCACTGAGAATCTCCTCTTTAATGTTTGGTGAAATGTCAGTTATTGAACTTCCTTCTGGGGAACTGTCTGGAGTTATGCTGGATTGGGTGACAGGACTGTTCATGTTCATTAGAGAAATACTCTCTCCAATTACTTCCTCCTCTTCACCTTTCTTAATTAAATATTCACTTCCATTTTCTTCTCCTTCATTTCCATTCCCTTCATCTTCATTGTCCATTTCTTCATCATCAGTGTCCATTTCTTCTTCATCTTTATTAACTCGAGATGCCTGAAGAGGAAGGATACTGGATGCGCGCGCATTAAAAGCAGGAAGCTGGATCTCTGAATCATCCATGTAAACTGTTGTTCCATCAACCACTTCGTAGTTCTTGGAAGGTGTTGGTTGGGGTATGTCCTCAGCTGAGCTCGAAGGCGGTTTTGTGGGAAGACCCGGAGTGACATTTTCCGAATGAATATTATCACTGAGAATCTCCTCTTTAATGTTTGGTGAAATGTCAGTTATTGAACTTCCTTCTGGGAACTGTCTGGAGTTATGCTGGATTGGGTGACAGGACTGTTCATGTTCATTAGAGAAATACTCTCTCCAATTACTTCCTCCTCTTCACCTTTCTTAATTAAATATTCACTTCCATTTTCTTCTCCTTCATTTCCATTCCCTTCATCTTCATTGTCCATTTCTTCATCATCAGTGTCCATTTCTTCTTCATCTTTATTAACTCGAGATGCCTGAAGAGGAGGATACTGGATGCGCGCGCATTAAAAGCAGGAAGCTGGATCTCTGAATCATCCATGTAAACTGTTGTTCCATCAACCACTTCGTAGTTCTTGGAAGGTGTTGGTTGGGGTATGTCCTTAGCTGAGCTCGAAGGCGGTTTTGTGGGAAGACCCGGAGTGACATTTTCCGAATGAATATTATCACTGAGAATCTCCTCTTTAATGTTTGGTGAAATGTCAGTTATTGAACTTCCTTCTGGGGAACTGTCTGGAGTTATGCTGGATTGGGTGACAGGACTGTTCATGTTCATTAGAGAAATACTCTCTCCAATTACTTCCTCCTCTTCACCTTTCTTAATTAAATATTCACTTCCATTTTCTTCTTCATTTCCATTCCCTTCATCTTCATTGTCCATTTCTTCATCATCAGTGTCCATTTCTTCTTCATCTTTATTAACTCGAGATGCCTGAAGAGGAAGGATACTGGATGCGCGCGCATTAAAAGCAGGAAGCTGGATCTCTGAATCATCCATGTAAACTGTTGTTCCATCAACCACTTCGTAGTTCTTGGAAGGTGTTGGTTGGGGTATGTCCTTAGCTGAGCTCGAAGGCGGTTTTGTGGGAAGACCCGGAGTGACATTTTCCGAATGAATATTATCACTGAGAATCTCCTCTTTAATGTTTGGTGAAATGTCAGTTATTGAACTTCCTTCTGGGGAACTGTCTGGAGTTATGCTGGATTGGGTGACAGGACTGTTCATGTTCATTAGAGAAATACTCTCTCCAATTACTTCCTCCTCTTCACCTTTCTTAATTAAATATTCACTTCCATTTTCTTCTCCTTCATTTCCATTCCCTTCATCTTCATTGTCCATTTCTTCATCATCACATCAGTGTCTATTTCTTCTTCATCTTTATTAACTCGAGATGCCTGAAGAGGAAGGATACTGGATGCGCGCGCATTAAAAGCAGGAAGCTGGATCTCTGAATCATCCATGTAAACTGTTGTTCCATCAACCACTTCGTAGTTCTTGGAAGGTGTTGGTTGGGGTATGTCCTCAGCTGAGCTCGAAGGCGGTTTTGTGGGAAGACCCGGAGTGACATTTTCCGAATGAATATTATCACTGAGAATCTCCTCTTTAATGTTTGGTGAAATGTCAGTTATTGAACTTCCTTCTGGGGAACTGTCTGGAGTTATGCTGGATTGGGTGACAGGACTGTTCATGTTCATTAGAGAAATACTCTCTCCAATTACTTCCTCCTCTTCACCTTTCTTAATTAAATATTCACTTCCATTTTCTTCTCCTTCATTTCCATTCCCTTCATCTTCATTGTCCATTTCTTCATCATCATCATCAGTGTCCATTTCTTCTTCATCTTTATTAACTCGAGATGCCTGAAGAGGAAGGATACTGGATGCGCGCGCATTAAAAGCAGGAAGCTGGATCTCTGAATCATCCATGTAAACTGTTGTTCCATCAACCACTTCGTAGTTCTTGGAAGGTGTTGGTTGGGGTATGTCCTCAGCTGAGCTCGAAGGCGGTTTTGTGGGAAGACCCGGAGTGACATTTTCCGAATGAATATTATCACTGAGAATCTCCTCTTTAATGTTTGGTGAAATGTCAGTTATTGAACTTCCTTCTGGGGAACTGTCTGGAGTTATGCTGGATTGGGTGACAGGACTGTTCATGTTCATTAGAGAAATACTCTCTCCAATTACTTCCTCCTCTTCACCTTTCTTAATTAAATATTCACTTCCATTTTCTTCTCCTTCATTTCCATTCCCTTCATCTTCATTGTCCATTTCTTCACATCATCATCAGTGTCCATTTCTTCTTCATCTTTATTAACTCGAGATGCCTGAAGAGGAAGGATACTGGATGCGCGCGCATTAAAAGCAGGAAGCTGGATCTCTGAATCATCCATGTAAACTGTTGTTCCATCAACCACTTCGTAGTTCTTGGAAGGTGTTGGTTGGGGTATGTCCTCAGCTGAGCTCGAAGGCGTTTTGTGGGAAGACCCGGAGTGACATTTTCCGAATGAATATTATCACTGAGAATCTCCTCTTTAATGTTTGGTGAAATGTCAGTTATTGAACTTCCTTCTGGGGAACTGTCTGGAGTTATGCTGGACTGGGTGACAGGACTGTTCATGTTCATTAGAGAAATACTCTCTCCAATTACTTCCTCCTCTTCACCTTTCTTAATTAAATATTCACTTCCATTTTTTTCTCCTTCATTTCCATTCCCTTCATCTTCATTGTCCATTTCTTCATCATCATCATCAGTGTCCATTTCTTCTTCATCTTTATTAACTCGAGATGCCTGAAGAGGAAGGATACTGGATGCGCGCCCATTAAAAGCAGGAAGCTGGATCTCTGAATCATCCATGTAAACTGTTGTTCCATCAACCACTTCGTAGTTCTTGGAAGGTGTTGGTTGGGGTATGTCCTCAGCTGAGCTCGAAGGCGGTTTTGTGGGAAGACCCGGAGTGACATTTTACGAATGAATATTATCACTGAGAATCTCCTCTTTAATGTTTGGTGAAATGTCAGTTATTGAACTTCCTTCTGGGGAACTGTCTGGAGTTATGCTGGATTGGGTGACAGGACGCGCCAGTTGACTGGCGATGGAGACGTTGAAGCCAATCCGGGGCCAGTTTACACTAGCATGAGTGAGGTAGATTCCGCACCTGCACTTTCAGAGCAGGAGTTTGATGAAGCACCCTCTACTGGTATGGAACAGGGACTAACTTACTGGGCAGACCGTTACCTAGGGTGGGCACTGAGTACTAACCAACGGACAGGGGTAGAGTATATTTCCAGCACACTACGTTCCTTCACGGTTGAAACAGGAGTAGGGCTTAGTATTGCTAACAAGTCACTGCCAATTCAAGAGAGTTCAATCCACCCACGCTCAACAATTGGACCAGCCAATTGGGGTACCAATGGTAATCAGGCACCAATAGTTGCAGGTGGGCCAGTATTGCCCATGAGCAGGATGTATGGAGTCAAGATATCTTTGACACAACAAGTGCGTAACCAGCTAAATTCGGTGAACGATGGTCTGGTCCATGCAGCAATAGGAGCAGGAACACGGCTTGGAAGGATTGTGATGTCAAGTGGAACGACAAGATGGGCTGAAATAGTAAATGCTCCAGCAGGAGGATGGGGTGCAGTGGTGGTTGGAGGTTGGGCTGCCAACAACCTCAGTTTTCCACTTGGTATAGGTCAAGCTGGGGCAAACCCGATAGATTGTTTTTGGCATGGAGAGGGAGTTCCGGCTGCATGGGTTGGAGCTGCATACCAAATTATGATGAACGAAGAGAACCATGAAAACCCGGTATTTACTGCCCAATTTATACGTGTCATTGGGGGTATACCGGTAGCTCACCTTTTAGACAAGGGATGTATGCTCATGAGACGCCTTTGAGACAACCATGTCCTGTCATACACATAGGTGTACGATATGATACACAGCGTGGACTGCCGACTGAGGAGACGGAGATGATGAGGCAGGCGAAGGAATGGTCCGCGGAAGGGACGGTGGTATCCCACCAAATAGATGTGGTGTACAATTCTGGTTACAGGAAACAGGACATAGCTCATCTGGCAAGGGTGGGCCACGCGGAACATCTGTCGAATGATGCGATGGTGGTGAAGCTGGGGATGTGGGCAGGAATAGCTCTATTACGCGAAGGAATAGAGGAAACTAGGCGGTCACCGCTGGAACTACAACTGGAGCCACTCACCCCATGGGCACACCTGCAACCCGATGGGCCGGGACAAATGAGAACAGTGACAATAAATAACTCTCCACTTGGCGTGGAAAATTGTGGAGGCGACAATCCATCTTTCACATGGTGTGGTTCGGTGGGACATAGGAGTAAGGGCCTGTTACGTTTTCATACGAGTACAAATTCACTACGTGGAGCCCACAATGTAATAGCTTTACCTGGAGGTTGGGGAGAAGACCAAAATGGACAGATAATGATGGCCCTATACATAGCATTACACTGCCCATGGCCTTTGTTCAACGTAGGCCTAATTATGAACACAATGGACATTTCGAGCGGAAACAACCCAATGGCTGCAAGATACATGTGGAACGGCACTCTGGTATACGTTGCTGGGAGTTGGTTGTAGATATACTGTTGCCCGATCAAGGTCGGAGAGGATAAGAGATCAGGGGACGTACGAAGCAATTGTAGGTTGCTCCCAGTTACGGGACCACACGCAACCCAGCAATACCCACCAGACTATTGGCTGGATGCTGGGACGGATGAGACTGTGTCGGGAGATGTCATTGCCCATCATCTTGCTGACTACTTACTGAATTTAGAACTTGTTGTCATATCTCAGTTATTTAGGGAATTGATACGACTCCACGTCTTGGGAGAGGACAGTCTTCTCATTGAGGATGTAGCCGCAATACTATGGTATAGGACGGGGACCAGACTTGTAACGCCGGAAGGAGCATTCCAGGACCCAGACGCAAACGTTAGAAATGCCGGCCTTTCAAATCGGGAGGAAGCGTTACGCGTGTGGTCGTGGTGGTGTGGGGAAGTTGTGAGGGTTGCGGGTGGGATAGACTGGACAGAAACCACTTTACGCCAACCTGACATGACGTTGCTGGCCCCTAATGTACTAGGTAATACAGTGACCATGATTGGGTTAAGGAAACGAGTACAAGAGGGATTCAGCGAACCGGCTTTTCCCCCTCAACACACAGATTCCTATTATATAAATGGGATTATCGGCTTTCGAGCCGTATGTATAGCTATTGGAATGTTTTATAGTACTTTTAATCTTGACGGACTTAACCTTGGACAGGTGTTAGTAAATGCAAACTTGAATACGGCACTGGTGACTGCACTCAACGCCATGGTATCGGAGGCCAATGGCGAAAATTCCAGGTTGATGGACTGGGTGGCGGGCTTCTTACGCCATTGTACCGAAGGAGACCCGATGATGCTAGCCCAAACACAAGGGAAGGTGACGAGCCTGGTAAACGCCTTGCAGCGGCCGAGATCTTTCGAAACTCCATTCAAGAGACTGTTGTACAATAATCCCACTCCTCGTACTGTATTACAACTATATCCAGACGCATATATCTACACGTTACTCTCTAACACTTACCAGAGAATGGCTAACCCAATCCCCCCCGCAACTGGGCCTGACTCGAAGGGAATAAATCCCAACAATAATTTTAAGGAGGAGCACAAACCAGAGATCTGGGCCACTAGTCCCACTGAGCCACCCAACAACCCAAACGGCCAACAATGATTGGCTCCTACATCCGGACGCTACGGTGTGGAATGGTAGACTATTCTATGCTTTGGGACAGTGGGAGATAGTGTATACTCAGACGGGGCACCTCCTATCGGGTTATCCCAGCGAACGAATTTCCGACCATCCGTGGGTGGACCCACATCCCTGGAACCAACATACCACAACACCAGAACTGGACCTATCTGTGGGTGCTCAATTCACTAACAATTCCCGCTGTAGATGGATTAACTAATCAAACTATAGCCATAAACACCCTGATGGGAAACGCAGTAGCGGGGAAACTACTGATGAATGGTACGGCACCAGTGGCATTAACTGTATGGATGGGGTCGGATGGGGTGAAATGTCAGTTATTGAACTTCCTTCTGGGGAACTGTCTGGAGTTATGCTGGATTGGGTGACAGGACTGTTCATGTTCATTAGAGAAATACTCTCTCCAATTACTTCCTCCTCTTCACCTTTCTTAATTAAATATTCACTTCCATTTTTTTCTCCTTCATTTCCATTCCCTTCATCTTCATTGTCCATTTCTTCATCATCATCATCATCAGTGTCCATTTCTTCATCATCATCATCAGTGTCCATTTCTTCTTCATCTTTATTAACTCGAGATGCCTGAAGAGGAAGGATACTGGATGCGCGCGCATTAAAAGCAGGAAGCTGGATCTCTGAATCATCCATGTAAACTGTTGTTCCATCAACCACTTCGTAGTTCTTGGAAGGTGTTGGTTGGGGTATGTCCTCAGCTGAGCTCGAAGGCGGTTTTGTGGGAAGACCCGGAGTGACATTTTCCGAATGAATATTATCACTGAGAATCTCCTCTTTAATGTTTGGTGAAATGTCAGTTATTGAACTTCCTTCTGGGGAACTGTCTGGAGTTATGCTGGATTGGGTGACAGGACTGTTCATGTTCATTAGAGAAATACTCTCTCCAATTACCTCCTCCTCTTCACCTTTCTTAATTAAATATTCACTTCCATTTTCTTCTCCTTCATTTCCATTCCCTTCATCTTCATTGTCCATTTCTTCGCCAGCTGAGACCAGAAGTAATTGACTATGAAACTGCAGCAGCATCGGGTGAACCCGGAAAAGTATTAGCTGCTGCAGTCCTGAATAGGTTTCCCAAATGTGAAACCCTATATTATTTTATGAACCCCTGGTATACAACAAAGGGCATGACTCAAAAAATACCCCAATCTACTGACAGAGACTGGGTGCGCCAGTTGACTGGCGATGGAGACGTAGAAGCCAATCCGGGGCCAGTTTACACTAGCATGAGTGAGGTAGATTCCGCACCTGCACTTTCAGAGCAGGAGTTTGATGAAGCACCCTCTACTAGTATGGAACAGGGACTAACTTACTGGGCAGACCGTTACCTAGGGTGGGCACTGAGTACTAACCAACGGACAGGGGTAGAGTATATTTCCAGCACACTACGTTCCTTCACGGTTGAAACAGGAGTAGGGCTTAGTATTGCTAACAAGTCACTGCCCATTCAAGAGAGTTCAATCCACCCACGCTCAACAATTGGACCAGCCAATTGGGGTACCAATGGTAATCAGGCACCAATAGTTGCAGGTGGGCCAGTATTGCCCATGAGCAGGATGTATGGAGTCAAGATATCTTTGACACAACAAGTGCGTAACCAGCTAAATTCGGTGAACGATGGTCTGGTCCATGCAGCAATAGGAGCAGGAACACGGCTTGGAAGGATTGTGATGTCAAGTGGAACGACAAGATGGGCTGAAATAGTAAATGCTCCAGCAGGAGGATGGGGTGCAGTGGTGGTTGGAGGTTGGGCTGCCAACAACCTCAGTTTTCCACTTGGTATAGGTCAAGCTGGGGCAAACCCGATAGATTGTTTTTGGCATGGAGAGGGAGTTCCGGCTGCATGGGTTGGAGCTGCATACCAAATTATGATGAACGAAGAGAACCATGAAAACCCGGTATTTACTGCCCAATTTATACGTGTCATTGGGGTATACCGGTAGCTCACCCTTTTAGACAAGGATGTATGCTCATGAGACGCCTTTGAGACAACCATGTCCTGTCATACACATAGGTGTACGATATGATACACAGCGTGGACTGCCGACTGAGGAGACGGAGATGATGAGGCAGGCGAAGGAATGGTCCGCGGAAGGGACGGTGGTATCCCACCAAATAGATGTGGTGTACAATTCTGGTTACAGGAAACAGGACATAGCTCATCTGGCAAGGGTGGGCCACGCGGAACATCTGTCGAATGATGCGATGGTGGTGAAGCTGGGGATGTGGGCAGGAATGCTCTATTACGCGAAGGAATAGAGGAAACTAGGCGGTCACCGCTGGAACTACAACTTGAGCCACTCACCCCATGGGCACACCTGCAACCCGATGGGCCGGGACAAATGAGAACAGTGACAATAAATAACTCTCCACTTGGCGTGGAAAATTGTGGAGGCGACAATCCATCTTTCACATGGTGTGGTTCGGTGGGACATAGGAGTAAGGGCCTGTTACGTTTTCATACGAGTACAAATTCACTACGTGGAGCCCACAATGTAATAGCTTTACCTGGAGGTTGGGGAGAAGACCAAAATGGACAGATAATGATGGCCCTATACATAGCATTACACTGCCCATGGCCTTTGTTCAACGTAAGCCTAATTATGAACACAATGGACATTTCGAGCGGAAACAACCCAATGGCTGCAAGATACATGTGGAACGGCACTCTGGTATACGTTGCTGGGGAGTTGGTTGTAGATATACTGTTGCCCCGATCAAGGTCGGAGAGAATAAGAGATCAGGCGGACGTACGAAGCAATTGTAGGTTGCTCCCAGTTACGGGACCACACGCAACCCAGCAATACCCACCAGACTATTGGCTGGATGCTGGGACGGATGAGACTGTGGCGGGAGATGTCATTGCCCATCATCT
The DNA here is from genome assembly GCA_023014485.1 of Bathynomus jamesi. Lineage (NCBI taxonomy): Eukaryota > Metazoa > Arthropoda > Malacostraca > Isopoda > Cirolanidae > Bathynomus > Bathynomus jamesi. The sequence goes on from JAJOZX010009825.1 coordinate 84,475, forward strand.
TGCTGACTACTTACTGAATTTAGAACTTGTCATATCTCAGTTATTTAGGGAATTGATACGACTCCACGTCTTGGGAGAGGACAGTCTTCTCATTGAGGATGTAGCCGCAATACTATGGTATAGGACGGGGACCAGACTTGTAACGCCGGAAGGAGCATTCCAGGACCCAGACGCAAACGTTAGAAATGCCGGCCTTTCAAATCGGGAGGAAGCGTTACGCGTGTGGTCGTGGTGGTGTGGGGAAGTTGTGAGGGTTGCGGGTGGGATAGACTGGACAGAAACCACTTTACGCCAACCTGACATGACGTTGCTGGCCCCTAATGTACTAGGTAATACAGTGACCATGATTGGGTTAAGGAAACGAGTACAAGAGGGATTCAGCGAACCGGCTTTTCCCCCTCAACATAGATTCCTATTATATAAATGGGATTATCGGCTTTCGAGCCATATGTATAGCTATTGGAATGTTTTATAGTACTTTTAATCTTGACGGACTTAACCTTGGACAGGTGTTAGTAAATGCAAACTTGAATTCGGCACTGGTGACTGCACTCAACGCCATGGTATCGGAGGCCAATGGCGAAAATTCCAGGTTGATGGACTGGGTGGCGGGCTTCTTACGCCATTGTACCGAAGGAGACCCGATGATGCTAGCCCAAACACAAGGGAAGGTGACGAGCCTGGTAAACGCCTTGCAGCGGCCGAGATCTTTCGAAACTCCATTCAAGAGACTGTTGTACAATAATCCCACTCCTCGTACTGTATTACAACTATATCCAGACGCATATATCTACACGTTACTCTCTAACACTTACCAGAGAATGGCTAACCCAATCCCCCCCGCAACTGGGTCTGACTCGAAGGGAATAAATCCCAACAATAATTTTAAGGAGGAGCACAAACCAGAGATCTGGGCCACTAGTCCCACTGAGCCACCCAACAACCCAAACGGCCAACAATGATTGGCTCCTACATCCGGACGCTACGGTGTGGAATGGTAGACTATTCTATGCTTTGGGACAGTGGGAGATAGTGTATACTCAGACGGGGGCACCTCCTATCGGGGTTATCCCAGCGAACGAATTTCCGACCATCCGTGGGTGGACCCACATCCCTGGAACCAACATACCACAACACCAGAACTGGACCTATCTGTGGGTGCTCAATTCACTAACAATTCCCGCTGTAGATGGATTAACTAATCAAACTATAGCCATAAACACCCTGATGGGAAACGCAGTAGCGGGGAAACTACTGATGAATGGTACGGCACCAGTGGCATTAACTGTATGGATGGGGTCGGATGGGGTGAAATGTCAGTTATTGAACTTCCTTCTGGGGAACTGTCTGGAGTTATGCTGGATTGGGTGACAGGACTGTTCATGTTCATTAGAGAAATACTCTCTCCAATTACTTCCTCCTCTTCACCTTTCTTAATTAAATATTCACTTCCATTTTCTTCTCCTTCATTTCCATTCCCTTCATCTTCATTGTCCATTTCTTCATCATCATCATCAGTGTCCATTTCTTCTTCATCTTTATTAACTCGAGATGCCTGAAGGAAGGATACTGGATGCACGCGCATTAAAAGCAGGAAGCTGGATCTCTGAATCATCCATGTAAACTGTTGTTCCATCAACCACTTCGTAGTTATTGGAAGGTGTTGGTTGGGGTATGTCCTCAGCTGAGCTCGAAGGCGGTTTTGTGGGAAGACCCGGAGTGACATTTTCCGAATGAATATTATCACTGAGAATCTCCTCTTTAATGTTTGGTGAAATGTCAGTTATTGAACTTCCTTCTGGGAACTGTCTGGAGTTATGCTGGACTGGGTGACAGGACTGTTCATGTTCATTAGAGAAATACTCTCTCCAATTACTTCCTCCTCTTCACCTTTCTTAATTAAATATTCACTTCCATTTTTTTCTCTCCTTCATTTCCATTCCCTTCATCTTCATTGTCCATTTCTTCATCATCATCATCAGTGTCCATTTCTTCTTCATCTTTATTAACTCGAGATGCTGAAGAGGAAGGATACTGGATGCGCGCCCATTAAAGCAGGAAGCTGGATCTCTGAATCATCCATGTAAACTGTTGTTCCATCAACCACTTCGTAGTTCTTGGAAGGTGTTGGTTGGGGTATGTCCTCAGCTGAGCTCGAAGGCGGTTTTGTGGGAAGACCCGGAGTGACATTTTACGAATGAATATTATCACTGAGAATCTCCTCTTTAATGTTTGGTGAAATGTCAGTTATTGAACTTCCTTCTGGGGAACTGTCTGGAGTTATGCTGGATTGGGTGACAGGACTGTTCATGTTCATTAGAGAAATACTCTCTCCAATTACTTCCTCCTCTTCACCTTTCTTAATTAAATATTCACTTCCATTTTTTTCTCCTTCATTTCCATTCCTTCATCTTCAATCTCTGAGCATTGAAAAGCGAATAGACAATTACATTCGAGTCGCCAACGTATTGCGACAAAATTCGTACAATGAGGAATCTGAATTAATTGAGATGATTTGTACTAAGCGTTTGCTTAAGTTTACCATGGATAAGATTAGACAACTCAGGCCAGAAATAATAGATTATGAAACCGCTGCAGCTTCTGGAGAGCCTGGGAAGGTATTGACAGCGGCCGTTATGAACAAGTTCTCTAGGTGTGAGACATTATATTATTTTATAACATCATGGCATGTAACCAAGGGTATGACGCGGAAGATACCCCAGTCCACGGAAAGGGACTGGGTGCGCCAATTGACTGGCGATGGGGATGTGGAGGCTAATCCTGGACCACTTCACTCTACTATGGGTGAGGTGAGTTCCGCTCCAGCACTTTCAGAACAAGCATTCGACGAAGCGACGTCTACTGGAATGCAACACGGTCTGACTTATTGGTCAGACCGTTACCTTGGATGGGCACTTGGCAACACATTACGCACCGGAGTACAGTATGTCTCCAGTATACTACGCTCTTTTACAGTGGAAACAGGAGTGGGATTAAGCGTGGCTAACCAATCTTTACCAATCCAAGAAAGTTCTATCCATCCCCGGTCAACAATCGGACCCGCAAACTGGGGCATTAACGGCAATCAGGCACCCATTATTCCTGGCGGACCGATACCTGCAGTGGGTAGAATGTACAGAGTGAAAATATCCCTGACTCAACAGGCTCGCAACCAACTAAATTTGGTATCAAATGGCATTGCTCAGGCAGCTTTAGGAGCAGGGACGAGACTTGGTAGAATAATAATATCTACTGGGACAGACAGGTGGGCTGAGGTAATAAATGCACCAGCTGGTGGATGGGGCGCTATAATGGTGGGAGGTTGGGTAGCCAACAACCAAAATTTTCCCATCGGCATTAATCAAGCCGGAATAAATCCGGTAAACTGGTTTTGGAATGGGGATCCAGTACTGGCTGCATGGGTCGGAGTCGCTTATCACATAATGTTAAACGATGAAAATAGCGAAAATCCCAGTTTTACAGCTCAATTTGTGCGTATTTTAAGGGGGAGTACCAATAGCCAATCCTTATCGTCGGGGTATGTATGCGCACGAAACTCCTGTCAGACAACCGTGCCCGGTTATACATATCGGAGTCAGACATGACGTACAGCGTGGCCAGATTACGGAAGAGACGGAGATGATGCGGCAAGCTAAGGAGTGGTCGGCTGAAGGTGCCATAGTGTCTCATCGTATTGATGTCGTGAGCAGCTCTGGATATAGAAAACAAGACATTGCACACTTGGCACGGGTGGGGCATGCTGAGCATCTTTCTAACGATGCAATGGTGGTAAAGTTGGGCATGTGGGCGGGAGTCGCTTTGTTACGTGAGGGGGTAGAAGAAACACGGCGCTCGCCCCTTGAACTACAGCTCGAGCCACTCACCCCTTGGGCCCACTTGGAGCCGGATGGGCCAGGACAGATGAGGGCCATTACCATCAATAATTCACCTCTCGGTGTAGAGAATTGTGGAGTAGATAATCCTGCCTTTCCATGGTGTGGATCAGTGGGACACAGGAACAAGGGACTAATACGTTTTCACACGAGCACGAACTCACTTCGTGGTGGACATAATGTGATAACGTTACCCGCAGCTTGGGGAGAAGATCAAAATGGGCAAATAATGGCAGCACTTTACATCGCATTACATTGCCCATGGCCATTATTTAACATAGGATTAATTTTGAACACTATGGACATCTCTGGTGGAAATAATCCTATGGCCGCAAGATACACCTGGAATGGCACTCTCGTTCATGTGGCCGGTGAACTCGTTATTGATGTAATCTTGCCCCGATCGAGGTCAGAAAGAATAAGAAATCAAGCTGACGTGCGTAGCAACTGTAAGTTGCTCCCAGTGACTGGACCACACGCGACTCAACAATATCCTCCAGAACATTGGCTAGACACAGGAACGGATGAAACGGTGGCTGGAGACATCGTAAATCATCACTTATCAGACTATCTATATTCATATCTTTTAGACTTGAATCTTGTTATAATATCTCAGTTGTTTCGAGAACTAACGAGATTTCACATCCTTGGGGAAGATAGTCTCCTTATCGAAGACGTATCATCACTATTGTGGTATAGAACAGGCACAAGACTTATCACACCAGAAGGACCATTTCAGGACCCGGACGCAAACATCAGACATGCGGGTCTCACAAATCGTGAAGAGGCGCTACGCGTGTGGTCATGGTGGTGTGGGGAAGTGGTAAGGGTAATGGGAGGAATTGATTGGACTGAAACCACATTGCGATTGCCTGATATGACGTTACCAGCTCCGAACGTATTGGGCAACTCCGTGACAATGATAGGACTAAGAAAACGAGTGCAGGAGGGTTTTTCTGAACCTGCATTCTCACCACAGCATATCGATTCATATTATATCAACGGAATCGTTGGCTTCAGAGCCATATGTATAGCGGTAGGTATGTTTTACCATACCTTCAACCTCGATGGATATAACCTTGGGCAAGTACTTATGAATGCGAATCTAAACTCAGCATTAGTCACTGCACTTAGTGCAATGGTATCCGGAACCAATGGAGAAAATTCCGGTTTAACTGACTGGGTAGTTGGGCTACTACGACACTGCACAGAACCAGATCCCATGATGTTAGCTCAAACTCAGGGGAAAGTGACAAGTCTAATAAATGCATTGCAGATACCTAGATCCTTTGAGACACCCTTTAAAGGTCCATTATATAACAATCCAGCAACTCGTACCATACCACAATTATATCCTGATCCTTACATATACACTTTGTTCTCAAACACCTATCAGCGGATGGCGAATCCGATCCCGCCTGCAACGGGACCAGCATCTAGAGGAATTAATCCTAATAATAATTATAAAGAATGGAGTGCAGATCAGAGATCAGGACCTCTCGTCCCTCAGGGACATCCAACAACACAGACGGCCAATAATGATTGGCTATTGCATCCCGACGCGGCAGCGTGGAATAGTAAAATCTTCTACTCCTTGGGACAATGGGAAATTGTATACAGTATATTCAAACAGGAGCGCCGCCCGTTGGCGTAGTTCCAGCAAATCAATTCCCGACCATCCGAGGATGGAATCATGTTCCTGGAACAAACATTCCCGAACATCAAAATTGGGCATATTCTTGGATGATCAACACATCAACTATCCCCGCAATAGACGGAATGACCAACCAAGTAATCGCAATCAATTCGTTGGTGGGAAATGCTGTTGCAGGCAAGTTGTTAATGAACGGTACGGCACCTGCAGCAATGACGGTATGGCTCGGTTCTGACGATCCGAGTGCTAGACAAGTATGCGCAACACTACTCAGGGAAACACCTCCAAACATCCTCAAAATGCAAACATTAATTGCAGGCAATAGGAGAGCTAAGAGGGGAAAGGAGGGGAGGGAAGAAGACAGCGAGGAGAAAAAAGAACCTACTCCAAAGCAACCAGCAGTTAAGCCGGTTGAGGTGCCACAGGTAAAGGCACCACCTAAAGAAGCAGCACCAGCTAAGGAAGCTGAAAATCCACCAGTTGCTCCTATGCCGGTAGAAGGAGGTCAGGGAAACTAAGGTTTCGACCCCCGGCGGCGCAACATATACGAGGACTAGGTGGGACTACAGTCTTTTACGCGCCGCCCGGGTCGGGGAAAACTACAGCCATCCAATTACTTAGAGAGTTTTCATTGAACACCAAAGATACTACAATTAATTACCAGATTTATGACACTGATTATGAGATAGGGATAATTTATCCCCTAACTTGGAACAATATCTTAAGTAGTAGTAAACGGTTACCTAAACTAGGATCCGGTACACTATATATATTTACAAATCTCATAGGAGAATTAAAATTTATGAAAAATAGTGTTGACCGAATTATTCAGTTCATTCCAAGTGAATGGATTTCTTTTAGGCAAAACACATCCCAAATCAAGACAAACAAGAGCAGAATAACGGCCACCAGAGAAGAAATAATCAAACAAATGGCATTCGTCAGCCAGACTCTGTATTCATTCGTCAGCCAGACTCTGTACTGAGCGGACGCATTTCCTGAGCTCTCTGATTTTGCATCTACTTTTGTATATTGCTGAGAATTTTACTTTGGATAGTTTTTGAATTTTATATACTTGCGTTTAAATTTACATTGTTATAGTTAAGTAATTGAATATTAGTGGTTTTTAGCGATTTAGAAGTTTTCATAGCGTGCCGGCTTAATTTAACTTATACCTGTGACGGTTTAAATTTTTAACTCCGCGATGCCGTCGCAGAAAGCGTCGTGTGTTAGGTGTAGGGTTAACCGGTGGTATTCGGAATTTAAGGATTATAACGGCGGTCCAGTGGCGATTACCGATAGATCAGTTTGTTTCTTTTGCGAGTTCATGGAGGAATTAGTTGGTATAAAACGCAGTGTACGTGAGGTAGCGGATAGACTTGCAACGCTTGATGAGGGCAGGGTTAGGGCTACGGTTGACGTAGGCCGAACCAATACTAACGTTGAAGACGTTAGTAATTTGCAGGGTGAGGTGCGTAACTTAGTTTCTAGTTTAGGTAGCTTGTCAGGAAGGTTAGATAGAGTTGAGGAAGGGGTTAAGGTTAGTCCGAGAGTAGTAGATAGCGAGGGATTTAGAGAGGTTAAGGGTGGAGCTAGGCCGCGTACGTTAGTTGATAGGAATCCCCCCCCTATCGAGGTTTCGAACCCTTTCGCCCATTTGGAAAGGGACGTGAATGAGGGGGAAACTATTTTAATTGGGGACTCTTTAGTGCGCCACATGGACAAAGAGTTCGTTAAACGGAATCCAACCAAGAGGAGGATGGTCTGTCTCCCAGGGGCCAGGGTTGACAGAGTTAGAGACGAAGTGGATAGGGTTGACGTTGCTTCCCGTCACTCAATGTTGGTGATGATGGTAGGAGGCAACGACTCGTATAGGCCCGATACGAGAGTGCCTGACCTTTTGGAGAGATATAGGGGGGTTAATTAGGTCCCTGAAGGCGAGGTCAGATAGGTCTTTTGTTCTAGGTATTACCCCTAGCACGGGTTGGGTCTTAGAATTACGTCAAAAACAATATTTTTGAATAACAAATTAGAAGAGATTTGTGCTGAGGAAAGTGTACCCTTCGTAAAGCTGTGGTCCAAATTCAATGATCCTAGCCTTTTTATAAAAGATGGGGTGCATTTTAATGAAATAGGTAATGCTAGGCTAGGTAGGTTTTAGACGAAAACGTGCGAAAGCTGTATAGGTCGAAGCCTTCTTTAAACGTTGTGGGTCCGGGAAACGCGGGCCCGACGTGATAAATAGTTTAAAACGCGGGCCCGTGGTAAAAAATAACTTAAACGTCTTTTATTGCAACGCGTGTAGTATTAGAAATAAATTAAATGAATTTAAGGCGGTAATTTATTCCGGCAACTATGATATAGTTGCTATCACTGAAACTTGGTTAAATACCGTGACTCGGGACTTGTTGGGGGAACTTGATATACCGGGTTTTAAACTTTATTAATGATAGGTTACATAGATTTGGAGGCGGCGTTTTGCTGTACATTCGTAATTCCCTTAGGGCTATCGAGGTTAAGTTAGATTTTCCGGCAGCAATTAATGCTATCTGTGTTGAAGTTAGGGCGCGTAGTATTAGTTTTAATTTTGTCGTTGTTTATAGACCTCCCGTTCAAACCCTCGATATAGATACTAAATTTTACTCACTTCTTGGTAATTTTATTGACAATCGGAATAGTATAATTGTCGGAGACTTTAACTGCCCTAATGTTAATTACGAGAATTTTACGGGTAATGAAGAGGGTTTGAGATTGGTTGAGTTTATGTTCGATAACTTTTTACGACAGATAGTTACCGAACCTACGCGTGGTGACAATATTTTAGATTTGGTGATGACGAACGGCGAGAATATAGTCGAAGGTTTAGAAGTAGGCGAGAGTTTAGGATGTAGCGATCATCAAATTCTTAGGTTTAAGTTATTGATAGAAAACACTCAGGATAGTAACGTAATAGAAGTCCCTGATTTTCGTATGGCTAATTTTGAGTTTCGCGGATAGGATGAGAGTAGTGGACTGGGATAACTTATTTATGGGTAATGACACAAATCTGCGTTGGGTGGCGTTTAAAGAAAGTTTTAGGAATATTGAAAGGGAGTTTATTCCTTGTAGGCTCAAGCGCGCTAGAAATCGCGGTAGGCCGAAGTGGAGTAGGGAAATAGGAGAGTTTATAAACGAGCGTAATAGAGCGTATAGACTTAGTAAGCGCAATGGAGAGGTAGCTAACTTTAATAGATATATCGAGCTTAGACGTCAGGTTAAAAGATCAGTTAGGAATGCCAAGCGTAATTTAGAGATACTTATAGCTGCGGATAGTAAACATAATCCAAAAAAGTTTTTTGAATACGTTAATAATCGTAAGCCGGTAAAAAATAACATAGGCCCTCTAGTGGATGTTAATGGCGCTTTGGCTTCTGACACTCAGGCGATGGCGGGTATTTTCAATAACTTTTTTGCGACAGTTTTTACCGTAGAAGACGTAAATAATGTCTCCGACGTGGATGATATCGTTCCATTTAGTTGCGAGACTATTTTAGATGAAATAACTGTTTACGAGGCTGAGATTGCGCATTATATCGATAGGCTAAAAGTTAGCAAGGCTCCAGGCCCTGACGCTTTTTATCCCAGACATTTGAAAGAAGTTATCGTAGGCCCCTTAACGAAGATCTTTAATCAGTCACTCGAAACGGGGATTATTCCTGAAGACTTTAAATTAGCTAACGTCACGCCTATTTTTAAAAAAGGCGACCGCGCGGTAGCTAGCAATTATAGGCCCATTAGCTTAACGTCAATTGTCGGTAAACTTTTGGAATCCGTAGTTAGGGATCGTATTATCGATCACTTAGAAAGTAGAGATTTGATTAATAGTAGTCAGCACGGGTTTCGACGCCATAGGTCTTGTTTAACTAATTTGTTAGAATTTTATAACGAAGTAGTGCGCGAATACGATAGGCATAGGGCAGCTGACGTTATTTATTTAGATTTTAAAAAGGCGTTCGATACAGTTCCGCATAGGAGACTAATTGCGAAGGTTAAAGCGCACGGTATACGCGGTCAGGTAGCTAACTGGTTAGAAGAATGGCTTCGTGCTAGGAGACAGAGGGTCGTAGTTAATGGTAGTGAATCGGGGTGGTTAGATGTAGGTAGCGGTGTCCCACAGGGTTCAGTGTTAGGCCCATTGTTATTCGTAATTTACACTAACGACATAGATGTAGGATTGACTAGTAACGTTTCAAAATTCGCGGACGATACTAAAATAGGCGGTAAGGTTGTTAACGAGGACGATAGAAATAGGATCCAAGACGATGTAAATAGGATTATGGAGTGGACGGATAAGTGGCAGATGCAATTTAACGTAGATAAATGTAAAGTTTTGCATATAGGTTCTCGCAACAATAATTACGCGTACACGATGGATGATAGGGAGTTAGCGAGCGTTGACGAGGAAGTAGATTTAGGCGTACGCGTAACTAAAGATTTAAAGGTTAGGAACCAGTGCCTGGAGTCTTGCGCAAAAGCGAATAGGATGTTAGGCTTCATAGCGCGTAATTTCGAATTTAAGTCGAAGGATATCATATTGCCCCTTTACAAGTCCCTAGTCAGGCCTCATTTAGAATATGCAGTTCAGTTTTGGTGCCCGTACTTGCGTGAGGATATTGATAGGTTATAAAGGGTTCAGCGTCGTGCCACGAAACTTATTCCGTCATTGCGCAACAAGCCTTATGAAGATAGGATTAAAGTGTTAGACTTGTATTCACTCGAAACTAGGAGATTAAGGGGGAGCTTATTGAAGTTTTTAAAATCGTTAATAACATCGATAACGTGAATTTTGACAAATTGTTCACTTTCGATAAAAGTAATACTCGCAATAACGGATTCAAGTTGCGTGGCAGACGTTTCATTACTAATATCGCTAAAAACTTCTTTACGTTTAAAGTAATTGATAAATGGAATAATCTTCCCGCGTCAGTCGTTCATTCTACCAGCGTTAATATGTTTAAGAACCGTCTTGACAGACATTTTAAAGGTATTAACGTTGTTTAATTTAAATAACAACAAAGTTAGTAACAGAAGCTCTGGTGGTGGTGCTCGGGGATGAGTCTGTTGACGATGAATGCCAGCTTGTGACATGCCAGCGTGTGATGCCAGCAATAAAATTATTAAAAAAAAAAAAAAAAATTAGACTAACACGAATGTAGATGTAGCTCATAGCGTAAACTAATCCACTTTTTGTTTAACTTTACCTACTTTTTTTTTTTTTCCTTATCCTCCTTACTTTGCATGTCTCTAACTCTTTTCTTGCATGTTTGTAGTTTGCATGGTATGACAGTGAGTTAAGACTGTGTTTGCATGGTTTGCAAGCGTTCTTATTTTACTTCTTTTCATCTTTCACCCCTCTCCTATTCTCTCCGACTATTTTTCTGACTTGTCGGCAGTGGCCGGCGGATGATGATGGTGAGACACTTTTCCTCTTTTTCTGAATGAATGTTAACCCACGAGTGATAGGTGTTGCTCCTTACTTAACCCCTTATTCTCTTCTCTTCTCTTAACCCCCTACTCTTTCCTTTCTCTCGGGCTAGCCTTAGAGTGGATCTTAGGGTCTTTGTTAGCCTTAGCTTCTGTAGATCTGTAGATCATCATCAGTGTCCATTTCTTCTTCATCTTTATTAACTCGAGATGCCTGAAGAGGAAGGATACTGGATACGCGCGCATTAAAAGCAGGAAGCTGGATCTCTGAATCATCCATGTAAACTGTTGTTCCATCAACCACTTCGTAGTTCTTGGAAGGTGTTGGTTGGGGTATGTCCTCAGCTGAGCTCGAAGGCGGTTTTGTGGGAAGACCGGAGTGACATTTTCCGAATGAATATTATCACTGAGAATCTCCTCTTTAATGTTTGGTTTCTGAAATGTCAGTTATTGAACTTCCTTCTGGGGAACTGTCTGGAGTTATGCTGGATTAGGTGACAGGACTGTTCATGTTCATTAGAGAAATACTCTCTCCAATTACTTCCTCCTCTTCACCTTTCTTAATTAAATATTCACTTCCATTTTCTTCTCCTTCATTTCCATTCCCTTCATCTTCATTGTCCATTTCTTCATCATCATCAGTGTCCATTTCTTCTTCATCTTTATTAACTCGAGATGCCTGAAGAGGAAGGATACTGGATGCGCGCCCATTAAAAGCAGGAAGCTGGATCTCTGAATCATCCATGTAAACTGTTGTTCCATCAACCACTTCGTAGTTCTTGGAAGGTGTTGGTTGGGGTATGTCCTCAGCTGAGCTCGAAGGCAGTTTTGTGGGAAGACCCGGTGACATTTTCCGAATGAATATTATCACTGAGAATCTCCTCTTTAATGTTTGGTGAAATGTCAGTTATTGAACTTCCTTCTGGGGAACTGTCTGGAGTTATGCTGGATTGGGTGACAGGACTGTTCATGTTCATTAGAGAAATACTCTCTCCAATTACTTCCTCCTCTTCACCTTTCTTAATTAAATATTCACTTCCATTTTCTTCTCCTTCATTTCCATTCCCTTCATCTTCATTGTCCATTTCTTCATCATCATCTTGGTGAAGTGGTGAGAGTGGCTCCAGGTGTAGACTGGACAGAAACATCACTACTTATACCAGATTTAACTCTGCCCGCTCCAAACGTACTGGGAAACTCAGTAACCATGATAGGTTTACGGAAAAGGACTCATGAAGGTTTTCCAGAGCCGGCCTTTTCGCCGCAACATATAGATTCTTACTATATTAATGGAGTAATAGGATTTAGGGCAGTGTGTATTGCCATAGGCATGTTCTACAATACCTTTAACTTAGATGGACACAATTTGGGACAAGCTTTAATTAATGCAAATCTTAATTCAGCATTGATAACAGCTCTAAATGCAATGGTGTCGCGCAATAATGGGGAAAATTCCGGACTGACTGATTGGGTGGTTGGCTTGTTGAAATACTGCACAGAACCAAACCCAATGATGCTCGCCCAAACGCAAGGCAAAGTGACTAGTTTAATCAACGGACTTCAAAGACCAAGATCCTTTGAATCACCTTTCAAAGCCTTGCCCTATAATAATCCGGCGACGCGGACAATATTTCAACTTTACCCTGACGCATACATATATACTCTATTTTCAAACACTTATTTGAGAATGTCTAATCCCGTCCCACCAGCAACGGGACCTGCCTCAAGGGGAATTAACCCCAATAATAACTTTAAAGAGTGGAGTGCCGCCCAAAGATCAGGGCCACTCGCTCCCCAAGGACATCCTTCCTCTCAAACCGTAAATAATGATTGGTTGTTACACCCAGATGCAACAGTGTGGAACGGTAGGATAATCTACGCACTCGGACAGTGGGAGATTGTGTATATACAAACGGGAGCACCTCCCATTGGGGTAATTCCAGCCAATCACCTAGCCACAATCAGAGGATGGAACCATATTCCAGCAACTTCTATTCCTGAGCATCAGAATTGGATTTATTCATGGCTTATTAATACCTTCACCATTCCAGCTATGGATGGCGAGACGAACCAGGTAATAGCGATAAATTAACATATGGGTAATGCCGTAGCGGGAAAATTATTAATGAATGGAACTGCTCCTGCAGCAATAACAACCTGGCTTGGATCAGACGACCCAAGTGCGCGGCAAGTTAGTGCAACTCTGCTACGTGAAACGCCTCCTAACATTCAAAAGATGCAGACGTTAATGGCAGGCAAACGCGGGTCAGGAAAAAGGAATAATAAGGAGAAAGAATTTTACTTTGGATAGTTTTTGAATTTTATATACTTGCGTTTAAATTTACATTGTTATAGTTAAGTAATTGAATATTAGTGGTTTTTAGCGATTTAGAAGTTTTCATAGCGTGCCGGCTTAATTTAACTTATACCTGTGACGGTTTACATTTTTAACTCCGCGATGCCGTCGCAGAAAGCGTCGTGTGTTAGGTGTAGGGTTAACCGGTGGTATTCGGAATTTAAGGATTATAACGGCGGTCCAATGGCGATTACCGATAGATCAGTTTGTTTCTTTTGCGAGTTCATGGTGGAATTAGTTGACATAAAACGCAGTGTACGTGAGGTAGCCGATAGACTTGCAACGCTTGATGAGGGCAGGGTTAGGGCTACGGTTGACGGAAGCCGAACCAATACTAACGTTGAAGACGTTAGTAATTTGAAGGGTGAGGTGCGTAACTTAGTTTCTAGTTTAGGTAGCTTGTCGGGAAGGTTAGATAGAGTCGAGGAAGAGGTTAAGGTTAGTCCGAGAGTAGTAGATAGCGAGGGATTTAGTGAGGTTAAGGGTGGAGCTAGGCCGCGTACATTAGGTGATAGGAATCCCCCCCCTATCGAGGTTTCGAACCCTTTCGCCCATTTGGAAAGGGATGTGAATGAGGGGGAAACTATTTTAATTGGGGACTCTTTAGTGCGCCACATGGACAAAGAGTTCGTTAAACGGAATCCAACCAATAGGAGGAGGGTCTGTCTCCCGGGGGCCAGGGTTGACAGAGTTAGAGACGAAGTGGATAGGGTTGACGTTGCTTCCCGTCACTCAATGTTGGTGACGATGGTAGGAGGCAACGACTCGTATAGGCCAGATACGAGAGTGCCTGACCTTTTGGAGAGATATAGGGGGTTAATTAGGTCCCTGAAGGCGAGGTCAGATAGGTCTTTAGTTCTAGGTATTACCCCTAGGCACGGGTTGGGTCTTAGAATTACGCCAAAAACAATATTTTTGAATAACAAATTAGAAGAGATTTGTGCTGAGGAAAGTGTACCCTTCGTAAAGCTGTGGTCCAAATTCAATGATCCTAGCCTTTTTATAAAAGATGGGGGTGCATTTTAATGAAATAGGTAATGCTAGGCTGGGTAGGTTAATAGACGAAAACGTGCGAAAGCTATATAGGTCGAAGCCTTCTTTAAACGTTGTGGGTCCGCGAATGAATATTATCACTGAGAATCTCCTCTTTAATGTTTGGTGAAATGTCAGTTATTGAACTTCCTTCTGGGGAACTGTCTGGAGTTATGCTGGATTGGGTGACAGGACTGTTCATGTTCATTAGAGAAATACTCTCTCCAATTACTTCCTCCTCTTCACCTTTCTTAATTAAATATTCACTTCCATTTCTTCTCCTTCATTTCCATTCCCTTCATCGTCCATTTCTTCATCATCATGGTTTGTAAGCGTTCTTATTTTACTTCTTTTCATTTTTCACCCCTCTCCTATTTTCTCCGACTATTTTTCTGACTTGTCGGCAGTGGCCGGCGGATGATGATGGTGAGACTTTTTCCCTCTTTTTCTGAATGAATGTTAACCCACGAATGATAGGTGTTGCTCCTTACTCAACCCCTTATTCTCTTCTCTTAACCCCCTACTCTTTCCTTTCTCTCGGGCTAGCCTTAGAGTGGATCTTAGGGTCTTTGTTGTTAAATGAGGAAAACCATGAGAACCCCGTCTTTACTGCTCAGTTCGTGCGTGTTGTAGGAGGAGCACCAGCAGTTCATCCTTATCGGCAGGGAATGTACGCTCACGAAACGCCATTAAGACAACCGTGCCCCGTTGTACATATTGGAGTGAGGTATGATACTCAACGTGGATTACCAACAGAAGAAACTGAAATGATGAGACAGGCAAAAGAGTGGTCGGCAGAGGGAACAGTGGTGTCACATCGTATAGATGTTGTATATAACTCCGGCTATAGAAAACAAGATATAGCACATTTAGCACGGGTAGGACATGCAGAACACCTGTCAAATGATGCTATGGTTGTAAAATTAGGAATGTGGGCAGGAGTGGCCTTGCTTCGTGAGGGAGTGGGAGAAACCAGACGATCCCCACTTGAATTACAGTTGGAACCACTTACCCCGTGGGCGCATTTAGAACCAGATGGGCCAGGACAAATGAGGATGGTAACGGTTAACAATTCTCCTCTGGGTGTGGAAAACTGTGGGGGAGACGACCCTGCATTCCCGTGGTGTGGGTCAGTGGGCCATAGGAATAAGGGTTTACTACGATTCCACACAAGCACAAACTCCCTCCGTGGTGCCCATAACGTGGTAGCCCTTCCTGGGGGATGGGGAGAGGATCAGAATGGGCAAGTAATGATGGCACTCTATATAGCGTTGCATTGTCCGTGGCCCTTGTTTAACATCGGATTGTTAATGAATACCATGGACATCTCTAGTGGGAATAATCCCATGGCTGCCAGGTATACATGGAATGGTACTTTAGTGCATGTGGCTGGAGAGCTAGTCATAGATGTGTTGCTACCTCGGTCTAGATCTGAAAGAATTAGAGACCAAGCAGATGTGCGAAGTAACTGCAAACTACTTCCAATTACAGGGCCCCATGCAACCCAGCAATATCCTCCAGACCAATGGTTGGATGCGGGAACAGACGAAACAGTGGCAGGAGAAGTTATTATTCACCACCTTGCAGACTACCTGTACTCATACCTGTTAGACTTGGAGCTGGTTATTGTGTCCCAATTATTTCGGGAGTTAATACGGCTTCATGTTCTGGGAGAAGATAGTCTCCTTATAGAAGACGTGGCTGCCTTATTGTGGTACAGGACAGGCACTAGATTAGTAACACCGGACGGAGCATTTCAAGATCCGGATGCGAATGTCAGGAATGCAGGCCTCACGAATCGAGAAGAAGCATTGCGTGTATGGTCATGGTGGTGCGGAGAAGTGGTAAGAGTGGCAGGTGGAGTGGATTGGACCGAAACCACCCTACGACAGCCTGACATGACACTGCCGGCACCAAACGTGTTGGGCAATACCGTAACTATGGTTGGACTTAGAAAGCGGGTACAGGAAGGGTTTAGTGAACCAGCCTTTCCGCCCCAGCATGTAGACTCATACTATGTAAATGGTATCATTGGCTTTAGGGCTGTATGCATAGCAGTTGGGATGTTCTACAACACATTCAACCTGGACGGATTGAACTTAGGACAGGTGTTGATTAACGCTAATTTGAATTCAGCACTCGTAACTGCTCTTAATGCTATGGTGTCTGAAGCTAATGGTGAGAACTCCGGCCTGATGGATTGGATAGCCGGTTTTTTGCGTCACTGTACGGAGGGTGACCCAATGATGTTGGCTCAGACGCAGGGGAAGGTAACAAGCTTAGTGAATGACCTACAAAGACCTAGGTCGTTTGAGACGCCTTTTAAGAGGTTATTATATAATAACCCTACGGCCCGTACCGTACTGCAGTTGTATCCGGACGCTTACATATATACCCTCCTTTCTAACACCTACCAACGGATGGCAAATCCAATTCCACCTGCAACCGGACCGGATTCAAAAGGGATTAACCCAAATAACAACTATAAGGAATGGAATGCCAATCAAAGGTCCGGGCCACTTGTTCCTCAAAGCCATCCGACGACTCAAACAGCTAATAACGACTGGCTTTTACATCCTGATGCCACAGTATGGAATAGCCGGCTATTTTATGCCCTGGGACAATGGGAAATAGTATACGTCCAAACGGGAGCGCCGCCTATCGGAGTTATCCCGGCAAATGAGTTCCCAACTATTCGCGGATGGACTCATATCCCCGGGACTAATATCCCACAACATCAAAATTGGACATACTCATGGATGCTTAACTCGTTGACTATCCCTGCAGTAGACGGGTTAACGAACCAGGCAATAGCTATGAATACACTAGTAGGAAATGTAGTTGCAGGGAAGCTTTTAATGAATGGCACAGCGCCTGTAGCTATGACCGTATGGATGGGATCAGACGACCCAAGTGCCAGACAGGTGTCCGCAACATTGCAGAGGGTAACGCCACCAAACATCTTGAAGATGCAGGCGCTTATAGCCAACAAGCGGAAAGCAAAGAGGGGAAAAGAAGAGGGAGGTGAGGATAAGGGGGAAAAGGGGGAGAAAAAAGAAGAAAAGAAGGTAGTGGAAGCTGAAAAGAAAGTTGCTACCCCAAAGGCGCCAGTTGAAAAACCGGCTGAAGCAGCTGCAAAAGTGCCTGCTAAAATACCACCTCAAGCTGTGGCCCCCAAGAAAGAGGCAGAAAATCCGGCTGTTTCTGCTATGCCTGTGGAGGGAGGGCAGGGAAACTGAAGTTTCGGCCTCCGGCGGTACGGCATATGCAAAGATTAGGTGGGACCACCGTTTTATGCGCCGCCCGGGTCGGGAAAATCAACAGCTATTAAACTAATGACTAGTTTACTAATGCACATGGAAGACCCTAAAATTAAGTACTGTGTGTATGATACTGATTATGAAATAGGCATAATCTATCCTCTAATTTGGGAAAATATTGTGACTAATAGCAAGCGTTTGCCAAAGCCACGCTCCGCTAATTTACTTATATTCACAAATTTAATTGGGGAATTAAAATATATGGCAGATGACGTTGATCGTATTGCCCAGTTCATTCCTGATGAGTGGACTTTTTTTTAGACAGAATTCATCTCGAGTTAAAACTGGGGAGGCTAGAATAACAGCCACCAGGGATGAAATTATTAACCAGATGAAGGAAAATGAGAAAATGAAGAAGATACCTGTTTTAACATTTTATAAACCCGGCTTTCTTGGGGAGTGGATTGATGAGATTTTTGGCAGCTTTGAAAAGTATGTCTAGTCACCACTCGGAAAGCGGGGAAATTTAATTCTAATAGTGAATTATTACTTGTGTGTCAGTATATTAGCTATACGCCCAATAACATCAGGCGCCGGGTACTGAGGTTTTAAATAAAACTGTGTACTTACGGCTGGCACTAACCACCGAGGAAGTCATCTTATAGCCGTCGCAAAAGATGGAGGGGGGGTCCGAAAGTCATTCGTCAGCCAGACTCTGTACTGAGCGGACGCATTTCCTGAGCTCTCTGATTTTGCATCTACTTTTGTATATTGCTGAGAATTTTACTTTGGATAGTTTTTGAATTTTATATACTTGCGTTTAAATTTACATTGTTATAGTTAAGTAATTGAATATTAGTGGTTTTTAGCGATTTAGAAGTTTTCATAGCGTGCCGGCTTAATTTAACTTATACCTGTGACGGTTTAAATTTTTAACTCCGCGATGCCGTCGCAGAAAGCGTCGTGTGTTAGGTGTAGGGTTAACCGGTGGTATTCGGAATTTAAGGATTATAACGGCGGTCCAGTGGCGATTACCGATAGATCAGTTTGTTTCTTTTGCGAGTTCATGGAGGAATTAGTTGGTATAAAACGCAGTGTACGTGAGGTAGCGGATAGACTTGCAACGCTTGATGAGGGCAGGGTTAGGGCTACGGTTGACGTAGGCCGAACCAATACTAACGTTGAAGACGTTAGTAATTTGCAGGGTGAGGTGCGTAACTTAGTTTCTAGTTTAGGTAGCTTGTCGGGAAGGTTAGATAGAGTTGAGGAAGGGGTTAAGGTTAGTCCGAGAGTAGTAGATAGCGAGGGATTTAGAGAGGTTAAGGGTGGAGCTAGGCCGCGTACGTTAGGTGATAGGAATCCCCCCCCTATCGAGGTTTCGAACCCTTTCGCCCATTTGGAAAGGGACGTGAATGAGGGGGAAACTATTTTAATTGGGCTCTTTAGTGCGCCACATGGACAAAGAGTTCGTTAAACGAATCCAACCAAGAGGAGGAGGGTCTGTCTCCCAGGGGCCAGGGTTGACAGAGTTAGAGACGAAGTGGATAGGGTTGACGTTGCTTCCCGTCACTCAATGTTGGTGACGATGGTAGGAGGCAACGACTCGTATAGGCCCGATACGAGAGTGCCTGACCTTTTGGAGAGATATAGGGGGTTAATTAGGTCCCTGAAGGCGAGGTCAGATAGGTCTTTAGTTCTAGGTATTACCCCTAGGCACGGGTTGGGTCTTAGAATTACGCCAAAAACAATATTTTTGAATAACAAATTAGAAGAGATTTGTGCTGAGGAAAGTGTACCCTTCGTAAAGCTGTGGTCCAAATTCAATGATCCTAGCCTTTTTATAAAAGATGGGGGTGCATTTTAATGAAATAGGTAATGCTAGGCTGGGTAGGTTAATAGACGAAAACGTGCGAAAGCTATATAGGTCGAAGCCTTCTTTAAACGTTGTGGGTCCGCGAATGAATATTATCACTGAGAATCTCCTCTTTAATGTTTGGTGAAATGTCAGTTATTGAACTTCCTTCTGGGGAACTGTCTGGAGTTATGCTGGATTGGGTGACAGGACTGTTCATGTTCATTAGAGAAATACTCTCTCCAATTACTTCCTCCTCTTCACCTTTCTTAATTAAATATTCACTTCCATTTTCTTCTTCCATTCATCTTCATTCCCTTCATCTTCATTGTCCATTTCTTCATCATCATCATCAGTGTCCATTTCTTCTTCATCTTTATTAACTCGAGATGCCTGAAGAGGAAGGATACTGGATGCGCCCATTAAAAGCAGGAAGCTGGATCTCTGAATCATCCATGTAAACTGTTGTTCCATCAACCACTTCGTAGTTCTTGGAAGGTGTTGGTTGGGGTATGTCCTCAGCTGAGCTCGAAGGCGGTTTTGTGGGAAGACCCGGAGTGACATTTTCCGAATGAATATTATCACTGAGAATCTCCTCTTTAATGTTTGGTGAAATGTCAGTTATTGAACTTCCTTCTGGGGAACTGTCTGGAGTTATGCTGGATTGGGTGACAGGACTGTTCATGTTCATTAGAGAAATACTCTCTCCAATTACTTCCTCCTCTTCACCTTTCTTAATTAAATATTCACTTCCATTTTTTCTCCTTCATTTCCATTCCCTTCATCTTCATTGTCCATTTCTTCATCATCATCAGTGTCCATTTCTTCTTCATCTTTATTAACTCGAGATGCCTGAAGAGGAAGGATACTGGATGCGCGCATTAAAAGCAGGAAGCTGGATCTCTGAATCATCCATGTAAACTGTTGTTCCATCAACCACTTCGTAGTTCTTGGAAGGTGTTGGTTGGGGTATGTCCTCAGCTGAGCTCGAAGGCGGTTTTGTGGGAAGACCCGGAGTGACATTTTCCGAATGAATATTATCACTGAGAATCTCCTCTTTAATGTTGGTGAAATGTCAGTTATTGAACTTCCTTCTGGGGAACTGTCTGGAGTTATGCTGGATTGGGTGACAGGACTGTTCATGTTCATTAGAGAAATACTCTCTCCAATTACTTCCTCCTTTCACCTTTCTTAATTAAATATTCACTTCCATTTTCTTCTCCTTCATTTCCATTCCCTTCATCTTCATTGTCCATTTCTTCATCATCATCAGTGTCTATTTCTTCTTCATCTTTATTAACTCGAGATGCCTGAAGAGGAAGGATACTGGATGCGCGCGCATTAAAAGCAGGAAGCTGGATCTCTGAATCATCCATGTAAACTGTTGTTCCATCAACCACTTCGTAGTTCTTGGAAGGTGTTGGTTGGGGTATGTCCTCAGCTGAGCTCGAAGGCGGTTTTGTGGGAAGACCCGAGTGACATTTTCCGAATGAATATTATCACTGAGAATCTCCTCTTTAATGTTTGGTGAAATGTCAGTTATTGAACTTCCTTCTGGGGAACTGTCTGGAGTTATGCTGGATTGGGTGACAGGACTGTTCATGTTCATTAGAGAAATACTCTCTCCAATTACTTCCTCCTCTTCACCTTTCTTAATTAAATATTCACTTCCATTTTCTTCTCCTTCATTTCCATTCCCTTCATCTTCATTGTCCATTTCTTCATCATCATCAGTGTCCATTTCTTCTTCATCTTTATTAACTCGAGATGCCTGAAGAGGAAGGATACTGGATGCGCGCGCATTAAAAGCAGGAAGCTGGATCTCTGAATCATCCATGTAAACTGTTGTTCCATCAACCACTTCGTAGTTCTTGGAAGGTGTTGGTTGGGGTATGTCCTCAGCTGAGCTCGAAGGCGGTTTGTGGGAAGACCCGGAGTGACATTTTCCGAATGAATATTATCACTGAGAATCTCCTCTTTAATGTTTGGTGAAATGTCAGTTATTGAACTTCCTTCTGGGGAACTGTCTGGAGTTATGCTGGATTGGGTGACAGGACTGTTCATGTTCATTAGAGAAATACTCTCTCCAATTACTTCCTCCTCTTCACCTTTCTTAATTAAATATTCACTTCCATTTTCTTCTCCTTCATTTCCATTCCCTTCATCTTCATTGTCCATTTCTTCATCATCATCAGTGTCCATTTCTTCTTCATCTTTATTAACTCGAGATGCCTGAAGAGGAAGGATACTGGATGCGCGCGCATTAAAAGCAGGAAGCTGGATCTCTGAATCATCCATGTAAACTGTTGTTCCATCAACCACTTCGTAGTTCTTGGAAGGTATTGGGGGGTATGTCCTTAGCTGAGCTCGAAGGCGGTTTGTGGGAAGACCGGAGTGACATTTTCCGAATGAATATTATCACTGAGAATCTCCTCTTTAATGTTTGGTGAAATGTCAGTTATTGAACTTCCTTCTGGGGAACTGTCTGGAGTTATGCTGGATTGGGTGACAGGACTGTTCATGTTCATTAGAGAAATACTCTCTCCAATTACTTCCTCCTCTTCACCTTTCTTAATTAAATATTCACTTCCATTTTCTTCTCCTTCATTTCCATTCCCTTCATCTTCATTGTCCATTTCTTCATCATCAGTGTCCATTTCTTCTTCATCTTTATTAACTCGAGATGCCTGAAGAGGAAGGATACTGGATGCGCGCGCATTAAAAGCAGGAAGCTGGATCTCTGAATCATCCATGTAAACTGTTGTTCCATCAACCACTTCGTAGTTCTTGGAAGGTGTTGGTTGGGGTATGTCCTTAGCTGAGCTCGAAGGCGGTTTTGTGGGAAGACCCGGAGTGACATTTTCCGAATGAATATTATCACTGAGAATCTCCTCTTTAATGTTTGGTGAAATGTCAGTTATTGAACTTCCTTCTGGGGAACTGTCTGGAGTTATGCTGGATTGGGTGACAGGACTGTTCATGTTCATTAGAGAAATACTCTCTCCAATTACCTCCTCTTCACCTTTCTTAATTAAATATTCACTTCCATTTTCTTCTCCTTCATTTCCATTCCCTTCATCTTCATTGTCCATTTCTTCATCATCATCATCAGTGTCCATTTCTTCTTCATCTTTATTAACTCGAGATGCCTGAAGAGGAAGGATACTGGATGCGCGCGCATTAAAAGCAGGAAGCTGGATCTCTGAATCATCCATGTAAACTGTTGTTCCATCAACCACTTCGTAGTTATTGGAAGGTGTTGGTTGGGGTATGTCCTCAGCTGAGCTCGAAGGCGGTTTTGTGGGAAGACCCGGAATGACATTTTCCGAATGAATATTATCACTGAGAATCTCCTCTTTAATGTTTGGTGAAATGTCAGTTATTGAACTTCCTTCTGGGGAACTGTCTGGAGTTATGCTGGATTGGGTGACAGGACTGTTCATGTTCATTAGAGAAATACTCTCTCCAATTACTTCCTCCTCTTCACCTTTCTTAATTAAATATTCACTTCCATTTTCTTCTCCTTCATTTCCATTCCCTTCATCTTCATTGTCCATTTCTTCTATCATCATCAGTGTCCATTTCTTCTTCATCTTTATTAACTCGAGATGCCTGAAGAGGAAGGATACTGGATGCCGCGCATTAAAAGCAGGAAGCTGGATCTCTGAATCATCCATGTAAACTGTTGTTCCATCAACCACTTCGTAGTTCTTGGAAGGTGTTGGTTGGGGTATGTCCTCAGCTGAGCTCGAAGGCGGTTTTGTGGGAAGACCCGGAGTGACTTTCCGAATGAATATTATCACTGAGAATCTCCTCTTTAATGTTTGGTGAAATGTCAGTTATTGAACTTCCTTCTGGGGAACTGTCTGGAGTTATGCTGGATTGGGTGACAGGACTGTTCATGTTCATTAGAGAAATACTCTCTCCAATTACTTCCTCCTTCACCTTTCTTAATTAAATATTCACTTCCATTTTCTTCTCCTTCATTTCCATTCCCTTCATCTTCATTGTCCATTTCTTCATCATCAGTGTCATTTCTTCTTCATCTTTATTAACTCGAGATGCCTGAAGAGGAAGGATACTGGATGCGCGCGCATTAAAAGCAGGAAGCTGGATCTCTGAATCATCCATGTAAACTGTTGTTCCATCAACCACTTCGTAGTTCTTGGAAGGTGTTGGTTGGGGTATGTCCTCAGCTGAGCTCGAAGGCGGTTTTGTGGGAAGACCCGGAGTGACATTTTCCGAATGAATATTATCACTGAGAATCTCCTCTTTAATGTTTGGTGAAATGTCAGTTATTGAACTTCCTTCTGGGGAACTGTCTGGAGTTATGCTGGATTGGGTGACAGGACTGTTCATGTTCATTAGAGAAATACTCTCTCCAATTACTTCCTCCTCTTCACCTTTCTTAATTAAATATTCACTTCCATTTTCTTCTCCTTCATTTCCATTCCCTTCATCTTCATTGTCCATTCTTCTCATCATCATCAGTGTCATTTCTTCTTCATCTTTATTAACTCGAGATGCCTGAAGAGGAAGGATACTGGATGCGCGCGCATTAAAAGCAGGAAGCTGGATCTCTGAATCATCCATGTAAACTGTTGTTCCATCAACCACTTCGTAGTTCTTGGAAGGTGTTGGTTGGGGTATGTCCTCAGCTGAGCTCGAAGGCGGTTTTGTGGGAAGACCCGGAGTGACATTTTCCGAATGAATATTATCACTGAGAATCTCCTCTTTAATGTTTGGTGAAATGTCAGTTATTGAACTTCCTTCTGGGGAACTGTCTGGAGTTATGCTGGATTGGGTGACAGGACTGTTCATGTTCATTAGAGAAATACTCTCTCCAATTACTTCCTCCTCTTCACCTTTCTTAATTAAATATTCACTTCCATTTTCTTCTCCTTCATTTCCATTCCCTTCATCTTCATTGTCCATTTCTTCATCATCATCATCATTTCTTCTTCATCTTTATTAACTCGAGATGCCTGAAGAGGAAGGATACTGGATGCGCGCGCATTAAAAGCAGGAAGCTGGATCTCTGAATCATCCATGTAAACTGTTGTTCCATCAACCACTTCGTAGTTCTTGGAAGGTGTTGGTTGGGGTATGTCCCAGCTGAGCTCGAAGGCGGTTTTGTGGGAAGACCCGAGTGACATTTTCCGAATGAATATTATCACTGAGAATCTCCTCTTTAATGTTTGGTGAAATGTCAGTTATTGAACTTCCTTCTGGGAACTGTCTGGAGTTATGCTGGATTGGGTGACAGGACTGTTCATGTAGAGAAATACTCTCTCCAATTACTTCCTCCTCTTCACCTTTCTTAATTAAATATTCACTTCCATTTTCTTCCTTCATTTCCATTCCCTTCATCGTCCATTTCATCATCATCATCAGTGTCCATTTCTTCTTCATCTTTATTAACTCGAGATGCCTGAAGAGGAAGGATACTGGATGCGCGCGCATTAAAAGCAGGAAGCTGGATCTCTGAATCATCCATGTAAACTGTTGTTCCATCAACCACTTCGTAGTTCTTGGAAGGTGTTGGGGTATGTCCTTAGCTGAGCTCGAAGGCGGTTTTGTGGGAAGACCCGGAGTGCCATTTTCCGAATGAATATTATCACTGAGAATCTCCTCTTTAATGTTTGGTGAAATGTCAGTTATTGAACTTCCTTCTGGGGAACTGTCTGGAGTTATGCTGGATTGGGTGACAGACTGTTCATTAGAGAAATACTCTCTCCAATTACTTCCTCCTCTTCACCTTTCTTAATTAAATATTCACTTCCATTTTCTTCTCCTTCATTTCCATTCCCTTCATCTTCATTGTCCATTTCTTCATCATCATCTTGGTGTGTGGTGAAGTGGTGAGAGTGGCTCCAGGTGTAGACTGGACAGAAACATCACTACTTATACCAGATTTAACTCTGCCCGCTCCAAACGTACTGGGAAACTCAGTAACCATGATAGGTTTACGGAAAAGGACTCATGAAGGTTTTCCAGAGCCGGCCTTTTCGCCGCAACATATAGATTCTTACTATTAATGGAGTAATAGGATTTAGGGCAGTGTGTATTGCCATAGGCATGTTCTACAATACCTTTAACTTAGATGGACACAATTTGGGACAAGCTTTAATTAATGCAAATCTTAATTCAGCATTGATAACAGCTCTAAATGCAATGGTGTCGCGCAATAATGGGGAAAATTCCGGACTGACTGATTGGGTGGTTGGCTTGTTGAAATACTGCACAGAACCAAACCCAATGATGCTCGCCCAAACGCAAGGCAAAGTGACTAGTTTAATCAACGGACTTCAAAGACCAAGATCCTTTGAATCACCTTTCAAAGCCTTGCCCTATAATAATCCGGCGACGCGGACAATATTTCAACTTTACCCTGACGCATACATATATACTCTATTTTCAAACACTTATTTGAGAATGTCTAATCCCGTCCCACCAGCAACGGGACCTGCCTCAAGGGGAATTAACCCCAATAATAACTTTAAAGAGTGGAGTGCCGCCCAAAGATCAGGGCCACTCGCTCCCCAAGGACATCCTTCCTCTCAAACCGTAATAATGATTGGTTGTTACACCCAGATGCAACAGTGTGGAACGGTAGGATAATCTACGCACTCGGACAGTGGGAGATTGTGTATATACAAACGGGAGCACCTCCCATTGGGGTAATTCCAGCCAATCACCTAGCCACAATCAGAGGATGGAACCATATTCCAGCAACTTCTATTCCTGAGCATCAGAATTGGATTTATTCATGGCTTATTAATACCTTCACCATTCCAGCTATGGATGGCGAGACGAACCAGGTAATAGCGATAAATTAACATATGGGTAATGCCGTAGCGGGAAAATTATTAATGAATGGAACTGCTCCTGCAGCAATAACAACCTGGCTTGGATCAGACGACCCAAGTGCGCGGCAAGTTAGTGCAACTCTGCTACGTGAAACGCCTCCTAACATTCAAAAGATGCAGACGTTAATGGCAGGCAAACGCGGGTCAGGAAAAAGGAATAATAAGGAGAAAGAATTTTACTTTGGATAGTTTTTGAATTTTATATACTTGCGTTTAAATTTACATTGTTATAGTTAAGTAATTGAATATTAGTGGTTTTTAGCGATTTAGAAGTTTTCATAGCGTGCCGGCTTAATTTAACTTATACCTGTGACGGTTTACATTTTTAACTCCGCGATGCCGTCGCAGAAAGCGTCGTGTGTTAGGTGTAGGGTTAACCGGTGGTATTCGGAATTTAAGGATTATAACGGCGGTCCAATGGCGATTACCGATAGATCAGTTTGTTTCTTTTGCGAGTTCATGGTGGAATTAGTTGACATAAAACGCAGTGTACGTGAGGTAGCCGATAGACTTGCAACGCTTGATGAGGGCAGGGTTAGGGCTACGGTTGACGGAAGCCGAACCAATACTAACGTTGAAGACGTTAGTAATTTGAAGGGTGAGGTGCGTAACTTAGTTTCTAGTTTAGGTAGCTTGTCGGGAAGGTTAGATAGAGTCGAGGAAGAGGTTAAGGTTAGTCCGAGAGTAGTAGATAGCGAGGGATTTAGTGAGGTTAAGGGTGGAGCTAGGCCGCGTACATTAGGTGATAGGAATCCCCCCCCTATCGAGGTTTCGAACCCTTTCGCCCATTTGGAAAGGGATGTGAATGAGGGGGAAACTATTTTAATTGGGGACTCTTTAGTGCGCCACATGGACAAAGAGTTCGTTAAACGGAATCCAACCAAGAGGAGGAGGGTCTGTCTCCCAGGGGCCAGGGTTGACAGAGTTAGAGACGAAGTGGATAGGGTTGACGTTGCTTCCCGTCACTCAATGTTGGTGACGATGGTAGGAGGCAACGACTCGTATAGGCCCGATACGAGAGTGCCTGACCTTTTGGAGAGATATAGGGGTTAATTAGGTCCCTGAAGGCGAGGTCAGATAGGTCTTTAGTTCTAGGTATTACCCCTAGGCACGGGTTGGGTCTTAGAATTACGCCAAAAACAATATTTTTGAATAACAAATTAGAAGAGATTTGTGCTGAGGAAAGTGTACCCTTCGTAAAGCTGTGGTCCAAATTCAATGATCCTAGCCTTTTTAAAAAGATGGGGGTGCATTTTAATGAAATAGGTAATGCTAGGCTGGGTAGGTTAATAGACGAAAACGTGCGAAAGCTATATAGGTCGAAGCCTTCTTTAAACGTTGTGGGTCCGCGAATGAATATTATCACTGAGAATCTCCTCTTTAATGTTTGGTGAAATGTCAGTTATTGAACTTCCTTCTGGGGAACTGTCTGGAGTTATGCTGGATTGGGTGACAGGACTGTTCATGTTCATTAGAGAAATACTCTCTCCAATTACTTCCTCCTCTTCACCTTTCTTAATTAAAAATTCACTTCCATTTTCTTCTCCTTCATTTCCATTCCCTTCATCTTCATTGTCCATTTCATCATCATCATCATCAGTGTCCATTTCTTCTTCATCTTTATTAACTCGAGATGCCTGAAGAGGAAGGATACTGGATGCGCGCGCATTAAAAGCAGGAAGCTGGATCTCTGAATCATCCATGTAAACTGTTGTTCCATCAACCACTTCGTAGTTATTGGAAGGTGTTGGTTGGGGTATGTCCTCAGCTGAGCTCGAAGGCGGTTTTGTGGGAAGACCCGGAATGACATTTTCCGAATGAATATTATCACTGAGAATCTCCTCTTTAATGTTTGGTGAAATGTCAGTTATTGAACTTCCTTCTGGGGAACTGTCTGGAGTTATGCTGGACTGGGTGACAGGACTGTTCATGTTCATTAGAGAAATACTCTCTCCAATTACTTCCTCCTCTTCACCTTTCTTAATTAAATATTCACTTCCATTTTTTTCTCCTTCATTTCCATTCCCTTCATCTTCATTGTCCATTTCTTCATCATCATCAGTGTCCATTTCTTCTTCATCTTTATTAACTCGAGATGCCTGAAGAGGAAGGATACTGGATGCGCGCCCATTAAAAGCAGGAAGCTGGATCTCTGAATCATCCATGTAAACTGTTGTTCCATCAACCACTTCGTAGTTCTTGGAAGGTGTTGGTTGGGGTATGTCCTCAGCTGAGCTCGAAGGCGGTTTTGGGAAGACCCGGAGTGACATTTTCCGAATGAATATTATCACTGAGAATCTCCTCTTTAATGTTTGGTGAAATGTCAGTTATTGAACTTCCTTCTGGGGAACTGTCTGGAGTTATGCTGGATTGGGTGACAGGACTGTTCATGTTCATTAGAGAAATACTCTCTCCAATTACTTCCTCCTTTTCACCTTTCTTAATTAAATATTCACTTCCATTTTCTTCTCCTTCATTTCCATTCCCTTCATCTTCATTGTCCATTTCTTCATCATCATCAGTGTCTATTTCTTCTCATCTTTATTAACTCGAGATGCCTGAAGAGGAAGGATACTGGATGCGCGCGCATTAAAAGCAGGAAGCTGGATCTCTGAATCATCCATGTAAACTGTTGTTCCATCAACCACTTCGTAGTTCTTGGAAGGTGTTGGTTGGGGTATGTCCTCAGCTGAGTCGAAGGCGGTTTTGTGGGAAGACCCGGAGTGACATTTTCCGAATGAATATTATCACTGAGAATCCTCTTTAATGTTTGGTGAAATGTCAGTTATTGAACTTCCTTCTGGGAACTGTCTGGAGTTATGCTGGATTGGGTGACAGGACTGTTCATGTTCATTAGAGAAATACTCTCTCCAATTACTTCCTCCTTTTCACCTTTCTTAATTAAATATTCACTTCCATTTTCTTCTCCTTCATTTCCATTCCCTTCATCTTCATTGTCCATTTCTTCATCATCATCAGTGTCTATTTCTTCTTCATCTTTATTAACTCGAGATGCCTGAAGAGGAAGGATACTGGATGCGCGCGCATTAAAAGCAGGAAGCTGGATCTCTGAATCATCCATGTAAACTGTTGTTCCATCAACCACTTCGTAGTTCTTGGAAGGTGTTGGTTGGGGTATGTCCTCAGCTGAGCTCGAAGGCGGTTTGGTGGGAAGACCCGGAGTGACATTTTCCGAATGAATATTATCACTGAGAATCTCCTCTTTAATGTTTGGTGAAATGTCAGTTATTGAACTTCCTTCTGGGGAACTGTCTGGAGTTATGCTGGATTGGGTGACAGGACTGTTCATGTTCATTAGAGAAATACTCTCTCCAATTACTTCCTCCTTTTCACCTTTCTTAATTAAATATTCACTTCCATTTTCTTCTCCTTCATTTCCATTCCCTTCATCTTCATTGTCCATTTCTTCATCATCATCAGTGTCTATTTCTTCTCATCTTTATTAACTCGAGATGCCTGAAGAGGAAGGATACTGGATGCGCGCGCATTAAAAGCAGGAAGCTGGATCTCTGAATCATCCATGTAAACTGTTGTTCATCAACCACTTCGTAGTTATTGGAAGGTGTTGGTTGGGGTATGTCCTCAGCTGAGCTCGAAGGCGGTTTTGTGGGAAGACCCGGAATGACATTTTCCGAATGAATATTATCACTGAGAATCTCCTCTTTAATGTTTGGTGAAATGTCAGTTATTGAACTTCCTTCTGGGGAACTGTCTGGAGTTATGCTGGATTGGGTGACAGGACTGTTCATGTTCATTAGAGAAATACTCTCTCCAATTACTTCCTCCTCTTCACCTTTCTTAATTAAATATTCACTTCCATTTTCTTCTCCTTCATTTCCATTCCCTTCATCTTCATTGTCCATTTCTTCTTCATCATCATCAGTGTCTATTTCTTCTTCATCTTTATTAACTCGAGATGCCTGAAGAGGAAGGATACTGGATGCACGCGCATTAAAAGTAGGAATCTGGATCTCTGAATCATCCATGTAAACTGTTGTTCCATCAACCACTTCGTAGTTCTTGGAAGGTGTTGGTTGGGGTATGTCCTCAGCTGAGTTCGAAGGCAGTTTTGTGGGAAGACCCGGAGTGACACTTTCCGAATGAATATTATCACTGAGAATCTCCTCTTTAATGTTTGGTGAAATGTCAGTTATTGAACTTCCTTCTGGGGAACTGTCTGGAGTTATGCTGGATTGGGTGACAGGACTGTTCATGTTCATTAGAGAAATACTCTCTCCAATTACTTCCTCCTCTTCACCTTTCTTAATTAAATATTCACTTCCATTTTCTTCTCCTTCATTTCTATTCCCTTCATCTTCATTGTCCATTTCTTCATCATCAGTGTCCATTTCTTCTTCATCTTTATTAACTCGAGATGCCTGAAGAGGAAGGATACTGGATGCGCGCGCATTAAAAGCAGGAAGCTGGATCTCTGAATCATCCATGTAAACTGTTGTTCCATCAACTTCGTAGTTCTTGGAAGGTGTTGGTTGGGGTATGTCCTCAGCTGAGCTCGAAGGTGGTTTTGTGGGAAACCCGGAGTGACATTTTCCGAATGAATATTATCACTGAGAATCTCCTCTTTAATGTTTGGTGAAATGTCAGTTATTGAACTTCCTTCTGGGGAACTGTCTGGAGTTATGCTGGATTGGGTGACAGGACTGTTCATGTTCATTAGAGAAATACTCTCTCCAATTACTTCCTCCTCTTCACCTTTCTTAATTAAATATTCACTTCCATTTTCTTCTCCTTCATTTCCATTCCCTTCATCTTCATTGTCCATTTCTTCATCATCATCATCATCAGTGTCTATTTCTTCTTCATCTTTATTAACTCGAGATGCCTGAAGAGGAAGGATACTGGATGCGCGCGCATTAAAAGTAGGAATCTGGATCTCTGAATCATCCATGTAAACTGTTGTTCCATCAACCACTTCGTAGTTCTTGGAAGGTGTTGGTTGGGGTATGTCCTCAGGCTGAGCTCGAAGGCGGTTTTGTGGGAAGACCCAGAGTGACATTTTCCTAATGAATATTATCACTGAGAATCTCCTCTTTAATGTTTGGTGAAATGTCAGTTATTGAACTTCCTTCTGGGGAACTGTCTGGAGTTATGCTGGATTGGGTGACAGGACTGTTCATGTTCATTAGAGAAATACTCTCTCCAATTACTTCCTCCTCTTCACCTTTCTTAATTAAATATTCACTTCCATTTTCTTCTCCTTCATTTCCATTCCCTTCATCTTCATTGTCCATTTCTTCATCATCATCATCATTCATTTCTTCTTCATCTTTATTAACTCGAGATGCCTGAAGAGGAAGGATACTGGATGCGCGCGCATTAAAAGCAGGAAGCTGGATCTCTGAATCATCCATGTAAACTGTTGTTCCATCAACCACTTCGTAGTTCTTGGAAGGTGTTGGTTGGGGTATGTCCTCAGCTGAGCTCGAAGGCGGTTTTGTGGGAAGACCAGTGACATTTTCCGAATGAATATTATCACTGAGAATCTCCTCTTTAATGTTTGGTGAAATGTCAGTTATTGAACTTCCTTCTGGGGAACTGTCTGGAGTTATGCTGGATTGGGTGACAGGACTGTTCATGTTCATTAGAGAAATACTCTCTCCAATTACTTCCTCCTCTTCACCTTTCTTAATTAAATATTCACTTCCATTTTCTTCTCCTTCATTTCCATTCCCTTCATCGTCCATTTCTTCATCATCATCATCAGTGTCCATTTCTTCTTCATCTTTATTAACTCGAGATGCCTGAAGAGGAAGGATACTGGATGCGCGCGCATTAAAAGCAGGAAGCTGGATCTCTGAATCATCCATGTAAACTGTTGTTCCATCAACCACTTCGTAGTTCTTGGAAGGTGTTGGTTGGGGTATGTCCTCAGCTGAGCTCGAAGGCGGTTTTGTGGGAAGACCCGGAGTGACATTTTCCGAATGAATATTATCACTGAGAATCTCCTCTTTAATGTTTGGTGAAATGTCAGTTATTGAACTTCCTTCTGGGGAACTGTCTGGAGTTATGCTGGATTGGGTGACAGGACTGTTCATTAGAGAAATACTCTCTCCAATTACTTCCTCCTCTTCACCTTTCTTAATTAAATATTCACTTCCATTTTCTTCTCCTTCATTTCCATTCCCTTCATCTTCATTGTCCATTTCTTCATCATCATCTTGGTGGTGTGGTGAAGTGGTGAGAGTGGCTCCAGGTGTAGACTGGACAGAAACATCACTACTTATACCAGATTTAACTCTGCCCGCTCCAAACGTACTGGGAAACTCAGTAACCATGATAGGTTTACGGAAAAGGACTCATGAAGGTTTTCCAGAGCCGGCCTTTTCGCCGCAACATATAGATTCTTACTATATTAATGGAGTAATAGGATTTAGGGCAGTGTGTATTGCCATAGGCATGTTCTACAATACCTTTAACTTAGATGGACACAATTTGGGACAAGCTTTAATTAATGCAAATCTTAATTCAGCATTGATAACAGCTCTAAATGCAATGGTGTCGCGCAATAATGGGGAAAATTCCGGACTGACTGATTGGGTGGTTGGCTTGTTGAAATACTGCACAGAACCAAACCCAATGATGCTCGCCCAAACGCAAGGCAAAGTGACTAGTTTAATCAACGGACTTCAAAGACCAAGATCCTTTGAATCACCTTTCAAAGCCTTGCCCTATAATAATCCGGCGACGCGGACAATATTTCAACTTTACCCTGACGCATACATATATACTCTATTTTCAAACACTTATTTGAGAATGTCTAATCCCGTCCCACCAGCAACGGGACCTGCCTCAAGGGGAATTAACCCCAATAATAACTTTAAAGAGTGGAGTGCCGCCCAAAGATCAGGGCCACTCGCTCCCCAAGGACATCCTTCCTCTCAAACCGTAAATAATGATTGGTTGTTACACCCAGATGCAACAGTGTGGAACGGTAGGATAATCTACGCACTCGGACAGTGGGAGATTGTGTATATACAAACGGGAGCACCTCCCATTGGGGTAATTCCAGCCAATCACCTAGCCACAATCAGAGGATGGAACCATATTCCAGCAACTTCTATTCCTGAGCATCAGAATTGGATTTATTCATGGCTTATTAATACCTTCACCATTCCAGCTATGGATGGCGAGACGAACCAGGTAATAGCGATAAATTAACATATGGGTAATGCCGTAGCGGGAAAATTATTAATGAATGGAACTGCTCCTGCAGCAATAACAACCTGGCTTGGATCAGACGACCCAAGTGCGCGGCAAGTTAGTGCAACTCTGCTACGTGAAACGCCTCCTAACATTCAAAAGATGCAGACGTTAATGGCAGGCAAACGCGGGTCAGGAAAAAGGAATAATAAGGAGAAAGAATTTTACTTTGGATAGTTTTTGAATTTTATATACTTGCGTTTAAATTTACATTGTTATAGTTAAGTAATTGAATATTAGTGGTTTTTAGCGATTTAGAAGTTTTCATAGCGTGCCGGCTTAATTTAACTTATACCTGTGACGGTTTACATTTTTAACTCCGCGATGCCGTCGCAGAAAGCGTCGTGTGTTAGGTGTAGGGTTAACCGGTGGTATTCGGAATTTAAGGATTATAACGGCGGTCCAATGGCGATTACCGATAGATCAGTTTGTTTCTTTTGCGAGTTCATGGTGGAATTAGTTGACATAAAACGCAGTGTACGTGAGGTAGCCGATAGACTTGCAACGCTTGATGAGGGCAGGGTTAGGGCTACGGTTGACGGAAGCCGAACCAATACTAACGTTGAAGACGTTAGTAATTTGAAGGGTGAGGTGCGTAACTTAGTTTCTAGTTTAGGTAGCTTGTCGGGAAGGTTAGATAGAGTCGAGGAAGAGGTTAAGGTTAGTCCGAGAGTAGTAGATAGCGAGGGATTTAGTGAGGTTAAGGGTGGAGCTAGGCCGCGTACATTAGGTGATAGGAATCCCCCCCTATCGAGGTTTCGAACCCTTTCGCCCATTTGGAAAGGGATGTGAATGAGGGGGAAACTATTTTAATTGGGGACTCTTTAGTGCGCCACATGGACAAAGAGTTCGTTAAACGGAATCCAACCAATAGGAGGAGGGTCTGTCTCCCGGGGGCCAGGGTTGACAGAGTTAGAGACGAAGTGGATAGGGTTGACGTTGCTTCCCGTCACTCAATGTTGGTGACGATGGTAGGAGGCAACGACTCGTATAGGCCAGATACGAGAGTGCCTGACCTTTTGGAGAGATATAGGGGGTTAATTAGGTCCCTGAAGGCGAGGTCAGATAGGTCTTTAGTTCTAGGTATTACCCCTAGGCACGGGTTGGGTCTTAGAATTACGCCAAAAACAATATTTTTGAATAACAAATTAGAAGAGATTTGTGCTGAGGAAAGTGTACCCTTCGTAAAGCTGTGGTCCAAATTCAATGATCCTAGCCTTTTTATAAAAGATGGGGGTGCATTTTAATGAAATAGGTAATGCTAGGCTGGGTAGGTTAATAGACGAAAACGTGCGAAAGCTATATAGGTCGAAGCCTTCTTTAAACGTTGTGGGTCCGCGAATGAATATTATCACTGAGAATCTCCTCTTTAATGTTTGGTGAAATGTCAGTTATTGAACTTCCTTCTGGGGAACTGTCTGGAGTTATGCTGGATTGGGTGACAGGACTGTTCATGTTCATTAGAGAAATACTCTCTCCAATTACTTCCTCCTCTTCACCTTTCTTAATTAAATATTCACTTCCATTTTCTTCTCCTTCATTTCCATTCCCTTCATCGTCCATTTCTTCATCATCATGGTTTGTAAGCGTTCTTATTTTACTTCTTTTCATTTTTCACCCCTCTCCTATTTTCTCCGACTATTTTTCTGACTTGTCGGCAGTGGCCGGCGGATGATGATGGTGAGACTTTTTCCCTCTTTTTCTGAATGAATGTTAACCCACGAATGATAGGTGTTGCTCCTTACTCAACCCCTTATTCTCTTCTCTTAACCCCCTACTCTTTCCTTTCTCTCGGGCTAGCCTTAGAGTGGATCTTAGGGTCTTTGTTGTTAAATGAGGAAAACCATGAGAACCCCGTCTTTACTGCTCAGTTCGTGCGTGTTGTAGGAGGAGCACCAGCAGTTCATCCTTATCGGCAGGGAATGTACGCTCACGAAACGCCATTAAGACAACCGTGCCCCGTTGTACATATTGGAGTGAGGTATGATACTCAACGTGGATTACCAACAGAAGAAACTGAAATGATGAGACAGGCAAAAGAGTGGTCGGCAGAGGGAACAGTGGTGTCACATCGTATAGATGTTGTATATAACTCCGGCTATAGAAAACAAGATATAGCACATTTAGCACGGGTAGGACATGCAGAACACCTGTCAAATGATGCTATGGTTGTAAAATTAGGAATGTGGGCAGGAGTGGCCTTGCTTCGTGAGGGAGTGGGAGAAACCAGACGATCCCCACTTGAATTACAGTTGGAACCACTTACCCCGTGGGCGCATTTAGAACCAGATGGGCCAGGACAAATGAGGATGGTAACGGTTAACAATTCTCCTCTGGGTGTGGAAAACTGTGGGGGAGACGACCCTGCATTCCCGTGGTGTGGGTCAGTGGGCCATAGGAATAAGGGTTTACTACGATTCCACACAAGCACAAACTCCCTCCGTGGTGCCCATAACGTGGTAGCCCTTCCTGGGGGATGGGGAGAGGATCAGAATGGGCAAGTAATGATGGCACTCTATATAGCGTTGCATTGTCCGTGGCCCTTGTTTAACATCGGATTGTTAATGAATACCATGGACATCTCTAGTGGGAATAATCCCATGGCTGCCAGGTATACATGGAATGGTACTTTAGTGCATGTGGCTGGAGAGCTAGTCATAGATGTGTTGCTACCTCGGTCTAGATCTGAAAGAATTAGAGACCAAGCAGATGTGCGAAGTAACTGCAAACTACTTCCAATTACAGGGCCCCATGCAACCCAGCAATATCCTCCAGACCAATGGTTGGATGCGGGAACAGACGAAACAGTGGCAGGAGAAGTTATTATTCACCACCTTGCAGACTACCTGTACTCATACCTGTTAGACTTGGAGCTGGTTATTGTGTCCCAATTATTTCGGGAGTTAATACGGCTTCATGTTCTGGGAGAAGATAGTCTCCTTATAGAAGACGTGGCTGCCTTATTGTGGTACAGGACAGGCACTAGATTAGTAACACCGGACGGAGCATTTCAAGATCCGGATGCGAATGTCAGGAATGCAGGCCTCACGAATCGAGAAGAAGCATTGCGTGTATGGTCATGGTGGTGCGGAGAAGTGGTAAGAGTGGCAGGTGGAGTGGATTGGACCGAAACCACCCTACGACAGCCTGACATGACACTGCCGGCACCAAACGTGTTGGGCAATACCGTAACTATGGTTGGACTTAGAAAGCGGGTACAGGAAGGGTTTAGTGAACCAGCCTTTCCGCCCCAGCATGTAGACTCATACTATGTAAATGGTATCATTGGCTTTAGGGCTGTATGCATAGCAGTTGGGATGTTCTACAACACATTCAACCTGGACGGATTGAACTTAGGACAGGTGTTGATTAACGCTAATTTGAATTCAGCACTCGTAACTGCTCTTAATGCTATGGTGTCTGAAGCTAATGGTGAGAACTCCGGCCTGATGGATTGGATAGCCGGTTTTTTGCGTCACTGTACGGAGGGTGACCCAATGATGTTGGCTCAGACGCAGGGGAAGGTAACAAGCTTAGTGAATGACCTACAAAGACCTAGGTCGTTTGAGACGCCTTTTAAGAGGTTATTATATAATAACCCTACGGCCCGTACCGTACTGCAGTTGTATCCGGACGCTTACATATATACCCTCCTTTCTAACACCTACCAACGGATGGCAAATCCAATTCCACCTGCAACCGGACCGGATTCAAAAGGGATTAACCCAAATAACAACTATAAGGAATGGAATGCCAATCAAAGGTCCGGGCCACTTGTTCCTCAAAGCCATCCGACGACTCAAACAGCTAATAACGACTGGCTTTTACATCCTGATGCCACAGTATGGAATAGCCGGCTATTTTATGCCCTGGGACAATGGGAAATAGTATACGTCCAAACGGGAGCGCCGCCTATCGGAGTTATCCCGGCAAATGAGTTCCCAACTATTCGCGGATGGACTCATATCCCCGGGACTAATATCCCACAACATCAAAATTGGACATACTCATGGATGCTTAACTCGTTGACTATCCCTGCAGTAGACGGGTTAACGAACCAGGCAATAGCTATGAATACACTAGTAGGAAATGTAGTTGCAGGGAAGCTTTTAATGAATGGCACAGCGCCTGTAGCTATGACCGTATGGATGGGATCAGACGACCCAAGTGCCAGACAGGTGTCCGCAACATTGCAGAGGGTAACGCCACCAAACATCTTGAAGATGCAGGCGCTTATAGCCAACAAGCGGAAAGCAAAGAGGGGAAAAGAAGAGGGAGGTGAGGATAAGGGGGAAAAGGGGGAGAAAAAAGAAGAAAAGAAGGTAGTGGAAGCTGAAAAGAAAGTTGCTACCCCAAAGGCGCCAGTTGAAAAACCGGCTGAAGCAGCTGCAAAAGTGCCTGCTAAAATACCACCTCAAGCTGTGGCCCCCAAGAAAGAGGCAGAAAATCCGGCTGTTTCTGCTATGCCTGTGGAGGGAGGGCAGGGAAACTGAAGTTTCGGCCTCCGGCGGTACGGCATATGCAAAGATTAGGTGGGACCACCGTCTTTTATGCGCCGCCCGGGTCGGGAAAATCAACAGCTATTAAACTAATGACTAGTTTACTAATGCACATGGAAGACCCTAAAATTAAGTACTGTGTGTATGATACTGATTATGAAATAGGCATAATCTATCCTCTAATTTGGGAAAATATTGTGACTAATAGCAAGCGTTTGCCAAAGCCACGCTCCGCTAATTTACTTATATTCACAAATTTAATTGGGGAATTAAAATATATGGCAGATGACGTTGATCGTATTGCCCAGTTCATTCCTGATGAGTGGACTTTTTTTTAGACAGAATTCATCTCGAGTTAAAACTGGGGAGGCTAGAATAACAGCCACCAGGGATGAAATTATTAACCAGATGAAGGAAAATGAGAAAATGAAGAAGATACCTGTTTTAACATTTTATAAACCCGGCTTTCTTGGGGAGTGGATTGATGAGATTTTTGGCAGCTTTGAAAAGTATGTCTAGTCACCACTCGGAAAGCGGGGAAATTTAATTCTAATAGTGAATTATTACTTGTGTGTCAGTATATTAGCTATACGCCCAATAACATCAGGCGCCGGGTACTGAGGTTTTAAATAAAACTGTGTACTTACGGCTGGCACTAACCACCGAGGAAGTCATCTTATAGCCGTCGCAAAAGATGGAGGGGGGGTCCGAAAGTCATTCGTCAGCCAGACTCTGTACTGAGCGGACGCATTTCCTGAGCTCTCTGATTTTGCATCTACTTTTGTATATTGCTGAGAATTTTACTTTGGATAGTTTTTGAATTTTATATACTTGCGTTTAAATTTACATTGTTATAGTTAAGTAATTGAATATTAGTGGTTTTTAGCGATTTAGAAGTTTTCATAGCGTGCCGGCTTAATTTAACTTATACCTGTGACGGTTTAAATTTTTAACTCCGCGATGCCGTCGCAGAAAGCGTCGTGTGTTAGGTGTAGGGTTAACCGGTGGTATTCGGAATTTAAGGATTATAACGGCGGTCCAGTGGCGATTACCGATAGATCAGTTTGTTTCTTTTGCGAGTTCATGGAGGAATTAGTTGGTATAAAACGCAGTGTACGTGAGGTAGCGGATAGACTTGCAACGCTTGATGAGGGCAGGGTTAGGGCTACGGTTGACGTAGGCCGAACCAATACTAACGTTGAAGACGTTAGTAATTTGCAGGGTGAGGTGCGTAACTTAGTTTCTAGTTTAGGTAGCTTGTCGGGAAGGTTAGATAGAGTTGAGGAAGGGGTTAAGGTTAGTCCGAGAGTAGTAGATAGCGAGGGATTTAGAGAGGTTAAGGGTGGAGCTAGGCCGCGTACGTTAGGTGATAGGAATCCCCCCCCTATCGAGGTTTCGAACCCTTTCGCCCATTTGGAAAGGGACGTGAATGAGGGGGAAACTATTTTAATTGGGACTCTTTAGTGCGCCACATGGACAAAGAGTTCGTTAAACGGAATCCAACCAAGAGGAGGAGGGTCTGTCTCCCAGGGGCCAGGGTTGACAGAGTTAGAGACGAAGTGGATAGGGTTGACGTTGCTTCCCGTCACTCAATGTTGGTGACGATGGTAGGAGGCAACGACTCGTATAGGCCCGATACGAGAGTGCCTGACCTTTTGGAGAGATATAGGGGGTTAATTAGGTCCCTGAAGGCGAGGTCAGATAGGTCTTTAGTTCTAGGTATTACCCCTAGGCACGGGTTGGGTCTTAGAATTACGCCAAAAACAATATTTTTGAATAACAAATTAGAAGAGATTTGTGCTGAGGAAAGTGTACCCTTCGTAAAGCTGTGGTCCAAATTCAATGATCCTAGCCTTTTTATAAAAGATGGGGGTGCATTTTAATGAAATAGGTAATGCTAGGCTGGGTAGGTTAATAGACGAAAACGTGCGAAAGCTATATAGGTCGAAGCCTTCTTTAAACGTTGTGGGTCCGCGAATGAATATTATCACTGAGAATCTCCTCTTTAATGTTTGGTGAAATGTCAGTTATTGAACTTCCTTCTGGGGAACTGTCTGGAGTTATGCTGGATTGGGTGACAGGACTGTTCATGTTCATTAGAGAAATACTCTCTCCAATTACTTCCTCCTCTTCACCTTTCTTAATTAAATATTCACTTCCATTTTCTTCTTCATTTCCATTCCCTTCATCTTCATT
Organism: Bathynomus jamesi; assembly: GCA_023014485.1. Classification (NCBI taxonomy): domain Eukaryota; kingdom Metazoa; phylum Arthropoda; class Malacostraca; order Isopoda; family Cirolanidae; genus Bathynomus; species Bathynomus jamesi. The sequence goes on from JAJOZX010009825.1 coordinate 124,791, forward strand.
GTCCATTTCTTCATCATCATCTTCATTGTCCATTTCTTCTTCATCTTTATTAACTCGAGATGCCTGAAGAGGAAGGATACTGGATGCGCGCATTAAAAGCAGGAAGCTGGATCTCTGAATCATCCATGTAAACTGTTGTTCCATCAACCACTTCGTAGTTCTTGGAAGGTGTTGGTTGGGGTATGTCCTCAGCTGAGCTCGAAGGCGGTTTTGTGGGAAGACCCGGAGTGACATTTTCCGAATGAATATTATCACTGAGAATCTCCTCTTTAATGTTTGGTGAAATGTCAGTTATTGAACTTCCTTCTGGGGAACTGTCTGGAGTTATGCTGGATTGGGTGACAGGACTGTTCATGTTCATTAGAGAAATACTCTCTCCAATTACTTCCTCCTCTTCACCTTTCTTAATTAAATATTCACTTCCATTTTCTTCTCCTTCATTTCCATTCCCTTCATCTTCATTGTCCATTTCTTCATCATCATCAGTGTCCATTTCTTCTTCATCTTTATTAACTCGAGATGCCTGAAGAGGAAGGATACTGGATGCGCGCGCATTAAAAGCAGGAAGCTGGATCTCTGAATCATCCATGTAAACTGTTGTTCCATCAACCACTTCGTAGTTCTTGGAAGGTGTTGGTTGGGGTATGTCCTCAGCTGAGCTCGAAGGCGGTTTTGTGGGAAGACCCGGAGTGACATTTTCCGAATGAATATTATCACTGAGAATCTCCTCTTTAATGTTGGTGAAATGTCAGTTATTGAACTTCCTTCTGGGGAACTGTCTGGAGTTATGCTGGATTGGGTGACAGGACTGTTCATGTTCATTAGAGAAATACTCTCTCCAATTACTTCCTCCTCTTCACCTTTCTTAATTAAATATTCACTTCCATTTTCTTCTCCTTCATTTCCATTCCCTTCATCTTCATTGTCCATTTCTTCATCATCATCAGTGTCTATTTCTTCTTCATCTTTATTAACTCGAGATGCCTGAAGAGGAAGGATACTGGATGCGCGCGCATTAAAAGCAGGAAGCTGGATCTCTGAATCATCCATGTAAACTGTTGTTCCATCAACCACTTCGTAGTTCTTGGAAGGTGTTGGTTGGGGTATGTCCTCAGCTGAGCTCGAAGGCGGTTTTGTGGGAAGACCCGGAGTGACATTTTCCGAATGAATATTATCACTGAGAATCTCCTCTTTAATGTTTGGTGAAATGTCAGTTATTGAACTTCCTTCTGGGGAACTGTCTGGAGTTATGCTGGATTGGGTGACAGGACTGTTCATGTTCATTAGAGAAATACTCTCTCCAATTACTTCCTCCTCTTCACCTTTCTTAATTAAATATTCACTTCCATTTTCTTCTCCTTCATTTCCATTCCCTTCATCTTCATTGTCCATTTCTCATCATCATCAGTGTCCATTTCTTCTTCATCTTTATTAACTCGAGATGCCTGAAGAGGAAGGATACTGGATGCGCGCGCATTAAAAGCAGGAAGCTGGATCTCTGAATCATCCATGTAAACTGTTGTTCCATCAACCACTTCGTAGTTCTTGGAAGGTGTTGGTTGGGGTATGTCCTCAGCTGAGCTCGAAGGCGGTTTTGTGGGAAGACCCGGAGTGACATTTTCCGAATGAATATTATCACTGAGAATCTCCTCTTTAATGTTTGGTGAAATGTCAGTTATTGAACTTCCTTCTGGGGAACTGTCTGGAGTTATGCTGGATTGGGTGACAGGACTGTTCATGTTCATTAGAGAAATACTCTCTCCAATTACTTCCTCCTCTTCACCTTTCTTAATTAAATATTCACTTCCATTTTCTTCTCCTTCATTTCCATTCCCTTCATCTTCATTGTCCATTTTCATCATCATCATCAGTGTCCATTTCTTCTTCATCTTTATTAACTCGAGATGCCTGAAGAGGAAGGATACTGGATGCGCGCGCATTAAAAGCAGGAAGCTGGATCTCTGAATCATCCATGTAAACTGTTGTTCCATCAACCACTTCGTAGTTCTTGGAAGGTGTTGGTTGGGGTATGTCCTTAGCTGAGCTCGAAGGCGGTTTTGTGGGAAGACCCGGAGTGACATTTTCCGAATGAATATTATCACTGAGAATCTCCTCTTTAATGTTTGGTGAAATGTCAGTTATTGAACTTCCTTCTGGGGAACTGTCTGGAGTTATGCTGGATTGGGTGACAGGACTGTTCATGTTCATTAGAGAAATACTCTCTCCAATTACTTCCTCCTCTTCACCTTTCTTAATTAAATATTCACTTCCATTTTCTTCTCCTTCATTTCCATTCCCTTCATCTTCATTGTCCATTTCTTCATCATCAGTGTCATTTCTTCTTCATCTTTATTAACTCGAGATGCCTGAAGAGGAAGGATACTGGATGCGCGCGCATTAAAAGCAGGAAGCTGGATCTCTGAATCATCCATGTAAACTGTTGTTCCATCAACCACTTCGTAGTTCTTGGAAGGTGTTGGTTGGGGTATGTCCTCAGCTGAGCTCGAAGGCGGTTTGTGGGAAGACCCGGAGTGACATTTTCCGAATGAATATTATCACTGAGAATCTCCTCTTTAATGTTTGGTGAAATGTCAGTTATTGAACTTCCTTCTGGGGAACTGTCTGGAGTTATGCTGGATTGGGTGACAGGACTGTTCATGTTCATTAGAGAAATACTCTCTCCAATTACTTCCTCCTCTTCACCTTTCTTAATTAAATATTCACTTCCATTTTCTTCTCCTTCATTTCCATTCCCTTCATCTTCATTGTCCATTTCTTCATCATCATCATCAGTGTCCATTTCTTCTTCATCTTTATTAACTCGAGATGCCTGAAGAGGAAGGATACTGGATGCGCGCGCATTAAAAGCAGGAAGCTGGATCTCTGAATCATCCATGTAAACTGTTGTTCCATCAACCACTTCGTAGTTATTGGAAGGTGTTGGTTGGGGTATGTCCTCAGCTGAGCTCGAAGGCGGTTTTGTGGGAAGACCCGGAATGACATTTTCCGAATGAATATTATCACTGAGAATCTCCTCTTTAATGTTTGGTGAAATGTCAGTTATTGAACTTCCTTCTGGGGAACTGTCTGGAGTTATGCTGGATTGGGTGACAGGACTGTTCATGTTCATTAGAGAAATACTCTCTCCAATTACTTCCTCCTCTTCACCTTTCTTAATTAAATATTCACTTCCATTTTCTTCTCCTTCATTTCCATTCCCTTCATCTTCATTGTCCATTTCTTCATCATCAGTGTCCATTTCTTCTTCATCTTTATTAACTCGAGATGCCTGAAGAGGAAGGATACTGGATGCGGCGCATTAAAAGCAGGAAGCTGGATCTCTGAATCATCCATGTAAACTGTTGTTCCATCAACCACTTCGTAGTTCTTGGAAGGTGTTGGTTGGGGTATGTCCTCAGCTGAGCTCGAAGGCGGTTTTGTGGGAAGACCCGGAGTGACATTTTCCGAATGAATATTATCACTGAGAATCTCCTCTTTAATGTTTGGTGAAATGTCAGTTATTGAACTTCCTTCTGGGGAACTGTCTGGAGTTATGCTGGATTGGGTGACAGGACTGTTCATGTTCATTAGAGAAATACTCTCTCCAATTACTTCCTCCTTTCACCTTTCTTAATTAAATATTCACTTCCATTTTCTTCTCCTTCATTTCCATTCCCTTCATCTTCATTGTCCATTTCTTCATCATCATCAGTGTCTATTTCTTCTTCATCTTTATTAACTCGAGATGCCTGAAGAGGAAGGATACTGGATGCGCGCGCATTAAAAGCAGGAAGCTGGATCTCTGAATCATCCATGTAAACTGTTGTTCCATCAACCACTTCGTAGTTCTTGGAAGGTGTTGGTTGGGGTATGTCCTCAGCTGAGCTCGAAGGCGGTTTTGTGGGAAGACCCGGAGTGACATTTTCCGAATGAATATTATCACTGAGAATCTCCTCTTTAATGTTTGGTGAAATGTCAGTTATTGAACTTCCTTCTGGGGAACTGTCTGGAGTTATGCTGGATTGGGTGACAGGACTGTTCATGTTCATTAGAGAAATACTCTCTCCAATTACTTCCTCCTCTTCACCTTTCTTAATTAAATATTCACTTCCATTTTCTTCTCCTTCATTTCCATTCCCTTCATCTTCATTGTCCATTTCTTCATCATCTTGGTGGTGTGGTGAAGTGGTGAGAGTGGCTCCAGGTGTAGACTGGACAGAAACATCACTACTTATACCAGATTTAACTCTGCCCGCTCCAAACGTACTGGGAAACTCAGTAACCATGATAGGTTTACGGAAAAGGACTCATGAAGGTTTTCCAGAGCCGGCCTTTTCGCCGCAACATATAGATTCTTACTATATTAATGGAGTAATAGGATTTAGGGCAGTGTGTATTGCCATAGGCATGTTCTACAATACCTTTAACTTAGATGGACACAATTTGGGACAAGCTTTAATTAATGCAAATCTTAATTCAGCATTGATAACAGCTCTAAATGCAATGGTGTCGCGCAATAATGGGGAAAATTCCGGACTGACTGATTGGGTGGTTGGCTTGTTGAAATACTGCACAGAACCAAACCCAATGATGCTCGCCCAAACGCAAGGCAAAGTGACTAGTTTAATCAACGGACTTCAAAGACCAAGATCCTTTGAATCACCTTTCAAAGCCTTGCCCTATAATAATCCGGCGACGCGGACAATATTTCAACTTTACCCTGACGCATACATATATACTCTATTTTCAAACACTTATTTGAGAATGTCTAATCCCGTCCCACCAGCAACGGGACCTGCCTCAAGGGGAATTAACCCCAATAATAACTTTAAAGAGTGGAGTGCCGCCCAAAGATCAGGGCCACTCGCTCCCCAAGGACATCCTTCCTCTCAAACCGTAAATAATGATTGGTTGTTACACCCAGATGCAACAGTGTGGAACGGTAGGATAATCTACGCACTCGGACAGTGGGAGATTGTGTATATACAAACGGGAGCACCTCCCATTGGGGTAATTCCAGCCAATCACCTAGCCACAATCAGAGGATGGAACCATATTCCAGCAACTTCTATTCCTGAGCATCAGAATTGGATTTATTCATGGCTTATTAATACCTTCACCATTCCAGCTATGGATGGCGAGACGAACCAGGTAATAGCGATAAATTAACATATGGGTAATGCCGTAGCGGGAAAATTATTAATGAATGGAACTGCTCCTGCAGCAATAACAACCTGGCTTGGATCAGACGACCCAAGTGCGCGGCAAGTTAGTGCAACTCTGCTACGTGAAACGCCTCCTAACATTCAAAAGATGCAGACGTTAATGGCAGGCAAACGCGGGTCAGGAAAAAGGAATAATAAGGAGAAAGAATTTTACTTTGGATAGTTTTTGAATTTTATATACTTGCGTTTAAATTTACATTGTTATAGTTAAGTAATTGAATATTAGTGGTTTTTAGCGATTTAGAAGTTTTCATAGCGTGCCGGCTTAATTTAACTTATACCTGTGACGGTTTACATTTTTAACTCCGCGATGCCGTCGCAGAAAGCGTCGTGTGTTAGGTGTAGGGTTAACCGGTGGTATTCGGAATTTAAGGATTATAACGGCGGTCCAATGGCGATTACCGATAGATCAGTTTGTTTCTTTTGCGAGTTCATGGTGGAATTAGTTGACATAAAACGCAGTGTACGTGAGGTAGCCGATAGACTTGCAACGCTTGATGAGGGCAGGGTTAGGGCTACGGTTGACGGAAGCCGAACCAATACTAACGTTGAAGACGTTAGTAATTTGAAGGGTGAGGTGCGTAACTTAGTTTCTAGTTTAGGTAGCTTGTCGGGAAGGTTAGATAGAGTCGAGGAAGAGGTTAAGGTTAGTCCGAGAGTAGTAGATAGCGAGGGATTTAGTGAGGTTAAGGGTGGAGCTAGGCCGCGTACATTAGGTGATAGGAATCCCCCCCCTATCGAGGTTTCGAACCCTTTCGCCCATTTGGAAAGGGATGTGAATGAGGGGGAAACTATTTTAATTGGGGACTCTTTAGTGCGCCACATGGACAAAGAGTTCGTTAAACGGAATCCAACCAATAGGAGGAGGGTCTGTCTCCCGGGGGCCAGGGTTGACAGAGTTAGAGACGAAGTGGATAGGGTTGACGTTGCTTCCCGTCACTCAATGTTGGTGACGATGGTAGGAGGCAACGACTCGTATAGGCCAGATACGAGAGTGCCTGACCTTTTGGAGAGATATAGGGGGTTAATTAGGTCCCTGAAGGCGAGGTCAGATAGGTCTTTAGTTCTAGGTATTACCCCTAGGCACGGGTTGGGTCTTAGAATTACGCCAAAAACAATATTTTTGAATAACAAATTAGAAGAGATTTGTGCTGAGGAAAGTGTACCCTTCGTAAAGCTGTGGTCCAAATTCAATGATCCTAGCCTTTTTATAAAAGATGGGGGTGCATTTTAATGAAATAGGTAATGCTAGGCTGGGTAGGTTAATAGACGAAAACGTGCGAAAGCTATATAGGTCGAAGCCTTCTTTAAACGTTGTGGGTCCGCGAATGAATATTATCACTGAGAATCTCCTCTTTAATGTTTGGTGAAATGTCAGTTATTGAACTTCCTTCTGGGGAACTGTCTGGAGTTATGCTGGATTGGGTGACAGGACTGTTCATGTTCATTAGAGAAATACTCTCTCCAATTACTCCTCTTCACCTTTCTTAATTAAATATTCACTTCCATTTTCTTCTCCTTCATTTCCATTCCCTTCATCGTCCATTTCTTCATCATCATGGTTTGTAAGCGTTCTTATTTTACTTCTTTTCATTTTTCACCCCTCTCCTATTTTCTCCGACTATTTTTCTGACTTGTCGGCAGTGGCCGGCGGATGATGATGGTGAGACTTTTTCCCTCTTTTTCTGAATGAATGTTAACCCACGAATGATAGGTGTTGCTCCTTACTCAACCCCTTATTCTCTTCTCTTAACCCCCTACTCTTTCCTTTCTCTCGGGCTAGCCTTAGAGTGGATCTTAGGGTCTTTGTTGTTAAATGAGGAAAACCATGAGAACCCCGTCTTTACTGCTCAGTTCGTGCGTGTTGTAGGAGGAGCACCAGCAGTTCATCCTTATCGGCAGGGAATGTACGCTCACGAAACGCCATTAAGACAACCGTGCCCCGTTGTACATATTGGAGTGAGGTATGATACTCAACGTGGATTACCAACAGAAGAAACTGAAATGATGAGACAGGCAAAAGAGTGGTCGGCAGAGGGAACAGTGGTGTCACATCGTATAGATGTTGTATATAACTCCGGCTATAGAAAACAAGATATAGCACATTTAGCACGGGTAGGACATGCAGAACACCTGTCAAATGATGCTATGGTTGTAAAATTAGGAATGTGGGCAGGAGTGGCCTTGCTTCGTGAGGGAGTGGGAGAAACCAGACGATCCCCACTTGAATTACAGTTGGAACCACTTACCCCGTGGGCGCATTTAGAACCAGATGGGCCAGGACAAATGAGGATGGTAACGGTTAACAATTCTCCTCTGGGTGTGGAAAACTGTGGGGGAGACGACCCTGCATTCCCGTGGTGTGGGTCAGTGGGCCATAGGAATAAGGGTTTACTACGATTCCACACAAGCACAAACTCCCTCCGTGGTGCCCATAACGTGGTAGCCCTTCCTGGGGGATGGGGAGAGGATCAGAATGGGCAAGTAATGATGGCACTCTATATAGCGTTGCATTGTCCGTGGCCCTTGTTTAACATCGGATTGTTAATGAATACCATGGACATCTCTAGTGGGAATAATCCCATGGCTGCCAGGTATACATGGAATGGTACTTTAGTGCATGTGGCTGGAGAGCTAGTCATAGATGTGTTGCTACCTCGGTCTAGATCTGAAAGAATTAGAGACCAAGCAGATGTGCGAAGTAACTGCAAACTACTTCCAATTACAGGGCCCCATGCAACCCAGCAATATCCTCCAGACCAATGGTTGGATGCGGGAACAGACGAAACAGTGGCAGGAGAAGTTATTATTCACCACCTTGCAGACTACCTGTACTCATACCTGTTAGACTTGGAGCTGGTTATTGTGTCCCAATTATTTCGGGAGTTAATACGGCTTCATGTTCTGGGAGAAGATAGTCTCCTTATAGAAGACGTGGCTGCCTTATTGTGGTACAGGACAGGCACTAGATTAGTAACACCGGACGGAGCATTTCAAGATCCGGATGCGAATGTCAGGAATGCAGGCCTCACGAATCGAGAAGAAGCATTGCGTGTATGGTCATGGTGGTGCGGAGAAGTGGTAAGAGTGGCAGGTGGAGTGGATTGGACCGAAACCACCCTACGACAGCCTGACATGACACTGCCGGCACCAAACGTGTTGGGCAATACCGTAACTATGGTTGGACTTAGAAAGCGGGTACAGGAAGGGTTTAGTGAACCAGCCTTTCCGCCCCAGCATGTAGACTCATACTATGTAAATGGTATCATTGGCTTTAGGGCTGTATGCATAGCAGTTGGGATGTTCTACAACACATTCAACCTGGACGGATTGAACTTAGGACAGGTGTTGATTAACGCTAATTTGAATTCAGCACTCGTAACTGCTCTTAATGCTATGGTGTCTGAAGCTAATGGTGAGAACTCCGGCCTGATGGATTGGATAGCCGGTTTTTTGCGTCACTGTACGGAGGGTGACCCAATGATGTTGGCTCAGACGCAGGGGAAGGTAACAAGCTTAGTGAATGACCTACAAAGACCTAGGTCGTTTGAGACGCCTTTTAAGAGGTTATTATATAATAACCCTACGGCCCGTACCGTACTGCAGTTGTATCCGGACGCTTACATATATACCCTCCTTTCTAACACCTACCAACGGATGGCAAATCCAATTCCACCTGCAACCGGACCGGATTCAAAAGGGATTAACCCAAATAACAACTATAAGGAATGGAATGCCAATCAAAGGTCCGGGCCACTTGTTCCTCAAAGCCATCCGACGACTCAAACAGCTAATAACGACTGGCTTTTACATCCTGATGCCACAGTATGGAATAGCCGGCTATTTTATGCCCTGGGACAATGGGAAATAGTATACGTCCAAACGGGAGCGCCGCCTATCGGAGTTATCCCGGCAAATGAGTTCCCAACTATTCGCGGATGGACTCATATCCCCGGGACTAATATCCCACAACATCAAAATTGGACATACTCATGGATGCTTAACTCGTTGACTATCCCTGCAGTAGACGGGTTAACGAACCAGGCAATAGCTATGAATACACTAGTAGGAAATGTAGTTGCAGGGAAGCTTTTAATGAATGGCACAGCGCCTGTAGCTATGACCGTATGGATGGGATCAGACGACCCAAGTGCCAGACAGGTGTCCGCAACATTGCAGAGGGTAACGCCACCAAACATCTTGAAGATGCAGGCGCTTATAGCCAACAAGCGGAAAGCAAAGAGGGGAAAAGAAGAGGGAGGTGAGGATAAGGGGGAAAAGGGGGAGAAAAAAGAAGAAAAGAAGGTAGTGGAAGCTGAAAAGAAAGTTGCTACCCCAAAGGCGCCAGTTGAAAAACCGGCTGAAGCAGCTGCAAAAGTGCCTGCTAAAATACCACCTCAAGCTGTGGCCCCCAAGAAAGAGGCAGAAAATCCGGCTGTTTCTGCTATGCCTGTGGAGGGAGGGCAGGGAAACTGAAGTTTCGGCCTCCGGCGGTACGGCATATGCAAAGATTAGGTGGGACCACCGTCTTTTATGCGCCGCCCGGGTCGGGAAAATCAACAGCTATTAAACTAATGACTAGTTTACTAATGCACATGGAAGACCCTAAAATTAAGTACTGTGTGTATGATACTGATTATGAAATAGGCATAATCTATCCTCTAATTTGGGAAAATATTGTGACTAATAGCAAGCGTTTGCCAAAGCCACGCTCCGCTAATTTACTTATATTCACAAATTTAATTGGGGAATTAAAATATATGGCAGATGACGTTGATCGTATTGCCCAGTTCATTCCTGATGAGTGGACTTTTTTTTAGACAGAATTCATCTCGAGTTAAAACTGGGGAGGCTAGAATAACAGCCACCAGGGATGAAATTATTAACCAGATGAAGGAAAATGAGAAAATGAAGAAGATACCTGTTTTAACATTTTATAAACCCGGCTTTCTTGGGGAGTGGATTGATGAGATTTTTGGCAGCTTTGAAAAGTATGTCTAGTCACCACTCGGAAAGCGGGGAAATTTAATTCTAATAGTGAATTATTACTTGTGTGTCAGTATATTAGCTATACGCCCAATAACATCAGGCGCCGGGTACTGAGGTTTTAAATAAAACTGTGTACTTACGGCTGGCACTAACCACCGAGGAAGTCATCTTATAGCCGTCGCAAAAAGATGGAGGGGGGTCCGAAAGTCATTCGTCAGCCAGACTCTGTACTGAGCGGACGCATTTCCTGAGCTCTCTGATTTTGCATCTACTTTTGTATATTGCTGAGAATTTTACTTTGGATAGTTTTTGAATTTTATATACTTGCGTTTAAATTTACATTGTTATAGTTAAGTAATTGAATATTAGTGGTTTTTAGCGATTTAGAAGTTTTCATAGCGTGCCGGCTTAATTTAACTTATACCTGTGACGGTTTAAATTTTTAACTCCGCGATGCCGTCGCAGAAAGCGTCGTGTGTTAGGTGTAGGGTTAACCGGTGGTATTCGGAATTTAAGGATTATAACGGCGGTCCAGTGGCGATTACCGATAGATCAGTTTGTTTCTTTTGCGAGTTCATGGAGGAATTAGTTGGTATAAAACGCAGTGTACGTGAGGTAGCGGATAGACTTGCAACGCTTGATGAGGGCAGGGTTAGGGCTACGGTTGACGTAGGCCGAACCAATACTAACGTTGAAGACGTTAGTAATTTGCAGGGTGAGGTGCGTAACTTAGTTTCTAGTTTAGGTAGCTTGTCGGGAAGGTTAGATAGAGTTGAGGAAGGGGTTAAGGTTAGTCCGAGAGTAGTAGATAGCGAGGGATTTAGAGAGGTTAAGGGTGGAGCTAGGCCGCGTACGTTAGGTGATAGGAATCCCCCCCCTATCGAGGTTTCGAACCCTTTCGCCCATTTGGAAAGGGACGTGAATGAGGGGGAAACTATTTTAATTGGGACTCTTTAGTGCGCCACATGGACAAAGAGTTCGTTAAACGGAATCCAACCAAGAGGAGGAGGGTCTGTCTCCCAGGGGCCAGGGTTGACAGAGTTAGAGACGAAGTGGATAGGGTTGACGTTGCTTCCCGTCACTCAATGTTGGTGACGATGGTAGGAGGCAACGACTCGTATAGGCCCGATACGAGAGTGCCTGACCTTTTGGAGAGATATAGGGGGTTAATTAGGTCCCTGAAGGCGAGGTCAGATAGGTCTTTAGTTCTAGGTATTACCCCTAGGCACGGGTTGGGTCTTAGAATTACGCCAAAAACAATATTTTTGAATAACAAATTAGAAGAGATTTGTGCTGAGGAAAGTGTACCCTTCGTAAAGCTGTGGTCCAAATTCAATGATCCTAGCCTTTTTATAAAAGATGGGGGTGCATTTTAATGAAATAGGTAATGCTAGGCTGGGTAGGTTAATAGACGAAAACGTGCGAAAGCTATATAGGTCGAAGCCTTCTTTAAACGTTGTGGGTCCGCGAATGAATATTATCACTGAGAATCTCCTCTTTAATGTTTGGTGAAATGTCAGTTATTGAACTTCCTTCTGGGGAACTGTCTGGAGTTATGCTGGATTGGGTGACAGGACTGTTCATGTTCATTAGAGAAATACTCTCTCCAATTACTTCCTCCTCTTCACCTTTCTTAATTAAATATTCACTTCCATTTTCTTCTTCATTTCCATTCCCTTCATCTTCATTGTCCATTTCTTCATCATCATCTTCATTGTCCATTTCTTCATCATCATCATCAGTGTCCATTTCTTCTTCATCTTTATTAACTCGAGATGCCTGAAGAGGAAGGATACTGGATGCGCGCCCATTAAAAGCAGGAAGCTGGATCTCTGAATCATCCATGTAAACTGTTGTTCCATCAACCACTTCGTAGTTCTTGGAAGGTGTTGGTTGGGGTATGTCCTCAGCTGAGCTCGAAGGCGGTTTTGTGGGAAGACCCGGAGTGACATTTTCCGAATGAATATTATCACTGAGAATCTCCTCTTTAATGTTTGGTGAAATGTCAGTTATTGAACTTCCTTCTGGGGAACTGTCTGGAGTTATGCTGGATTGGGTGACAGGACTGTTCATGTTCATTAGAGAAATACTCTCTCCAATTACTTCCTCCTCTTCACCTTTCTTAATTAAATATTCACTTCCATTTTCTTCTCCTTCATTTCCATTCCCTTCATCTTCATTGTCCATTTCTTCATCATCATCAGTGTCCATTTCTTCTTCATCTTTATTAACTCGAGATGCCTGAAGAGGAAGGATACTGGATGCGCGCGCATTAAAAGCAGGAAGCTGGATCTCTGAATCATCCATGTAAACTGTTGTTCCATCAACCACTTCGTAGTTCTTGGAAGGTGTTGGTTGGGGTATGTCCTCAGCTGAGCTCGAAGGCGGTTTTGGGAAGACCCGGAGTGACATTTTCCGAATGAATATTATCACTGAGAATCTCCTCTTTAATGTTGGTGAAATGTCAGTTATTGAACTTCCTTCTGGGGAACTGTCTGGAGTTATGCTGGATTGGGTGACAGGACTGTTCATGTAGAGAAATACTCTCTCCAATTACTTCCTCCTCTTCACCTTTCTTAATTAAATATTCACTTCCATTTTCTTCTCCTTCATTTCCATTCCCTTCATCTTCATTGTCCATTTCTTCATCATCATCTTGGTGGTGTGGTGAAGTGGTGAGAGTGGCTCCAGGTGTAGACTGGACAGAAACATCACTACTTATACCAGATTTAACTCTGCCCGCTCCAAACGTACTGGGAAACTCAGTAACCATGATAGGTTTACGGAAAAGGACTCATGAAGGTTTTCCAGAGCCGGCCTTTTCGCCGCAACATATAGATTCTTACTATATTAATGGAGTAATAGGATTTAGGGCAGTGTGTATTGCCATAGGCATGTTCTACAATACCTTTAACTTAGATGGACACAATTTGGGACAAGCTTTAATTAATGCAAATCTTAATTCAGCATTGATAACAGCTCTAAATGCAATGGTGTCGCGCAATAATGGGGAAAATTCCGGACTGACTGATTGGGTGGTTGGCTTGTTGAAATACTGCACAGAACCAAACCCAATGATGCTCGCCCAAACGCAAGGCAAAGTGACTAGTTTAATCAACGGACTTCAAAGACCAAGATCCTTTGAATCACCTTTCAAAGCCTTGCCCTATAATAATCCGGCGCGACGCGGACAATATTTCAACTTTACCCTGACGCATACATATATACTCTATTTTCAAACACTTATTTGAGAATGTCTAATCCCGTCCCACCAGCAACGGGACCTGCCTCAAGGGGAATTAACCCCAATAATAACTTTAAAGAGTGGAGTGCCGCCCAAAGATCAGGGCCACTCGCTCCCCAAGGACATCCTTCCTCTCAAACCGTAAATAATGATTGGTTGTTACACCCAGATGCAACAGTGTGGAACGGTAGGATAATCTACGCACTCGGACAGTGGGAGATTGTGTATATACAAACGGGAGCACCTCCCATTGGGGTAATTCCAGCCAATCACCTAGCCACAATCAGAGGATGGAACCATATTCCAGCAACTTCTATTCCTGAGCATCAGAATTGGATTTATTCATGGCTTATTAATACCTTCACCATTCCAGCTATGGATGGCGAGACGAACCAGGTAATAGCGATAAATTAACATATGGGTAATGCCGTAGCGGGAAAATTATTAATGAATGGAACTGCTCCTGCAGCAATAACAACCTGGCTTGGATCAGACGACCCAAGTGCGCGGCAAGTTAGTGCAACTCTGCTACGTGAAACGCCTCCTAACATTCAAAAGATGCAGACGTTAATGGCAGGCAAACGCGGGTCAGGAAAAAGGAATAATAAGGAGAAAGAATTTTACTTTGGATAGTTTTTGAATTTTATATACTTGCGTTTAAATTTACATTGTTATAGTTAAGTAATTGAATATTAGTGGTTTTTAGCGATTTAGAAGTTTCATAGCGTGCCGGCTTAATTTAACTTATACCTGTGACGGTTTACATTTTTAACTCCGCGATGCCGTCGCAGAAAGCGTCGTGTGTTAGGTGTAGGGTTAACCGGTGGTATTCGGAATTTAAGGATTATAACGGCGGTCCAATGGCGATTACCGATAGATCAGTTTGTTTCTTTTGCGAGTTCATGGTGGAATTAGTTGACATAAAACGCAGTGTACGTGAGGTAGCCGATAGACTTGCAACGCTTGATGAGGAGGGCAGGGTTAGGGCTACGGTTGACGGAAGCCGAACCAATACTAACGTTGAAGACGTTAGTAATTTGAAGGGTGAGGTGCGTAACTTAGTTTCTAGTTTAGGTAGCTTGTCGGGAAGGTTAGATAGAGTCGAGGAAGAGGTTAAGGTTAGTCCGAGAGTAGTAGATAGCGAGGGATTTAGTGAGGTTAAGGGTGGAGCTAGGCCGCGTACATTAGGTGATAGGAATCCCCCCCTATCGAGGTTTCGAACCCTTTCGCCCATTTGGAAAGGGATGTGAATGAGGGGGAAACTATTTTAATTGGGGACTCTTTAGTGCGCCACATGGACAAAGAGTTCGTTAAACGGAATCCAACCAATAGGAGGAGGGTCTGTCTCCCGGGGGCCAGGGTTGACAGAGTTAGAGACGAAGTGGATAGGGTTGACGTTGCTTCCCGTCACTCAATGTTGGTGACGATGGTAGGAGGCAACGACTCGTATAGGCCAGATACGAGAGTGCCTGACCTTTTGGAGAGATATAGGGGGTTAATTAGGTCCCTGAAGGCGAGGTCAGATAGGTCTTTAGTTCTAGGTATTACCCTAGGCACGGGTTGGGTCTTAGAATTACGCCAAAAACAATATTTTTGAATAACAAATTAGAAGAGATTTGTGCTGAGGAAAGTGTACCCTTCGTAAAGCTGTGGTCCAAATTCAATGATCCTAGCCTTTTTATAAAAGATGGGGGTGCATTTTAATGAAATAGGTAATGCTAGGCTGGGTAGGTTAATAGACGAAAACGTGCGAAAGCTATATAGGTCGAAGCCTTCTTTAAACGTTGTGGGTCCGCGAATGAATATTATCACTGAGAATCTCCTCTTTAATGTTTGGTGAAATGTCAGTTATTGAACTTCCTTCTGGGGAACTGTCTGGAGTTATGCTGGATTGGGTGACAGGACTGTTCATGTTCATTAGAGAAATACTCTCTCCAATTACTTCCTCCTCTTCACCTTTCTTAATTAAATATTCACTTCCATTTTTTCTCCTTCATTTCCATTCCCTTCATCGTCCATTTCTTCATCATCATGGTTTGTAAGCGTTCTTATTTTACTTCTTTTCATTTTTCACCCCTCTCCTATTTTCTCCGACTATTTTTCTGACTTGTCGGCAGTGGCCGGCGGATGATGATGGTGAGACTTTTTCCCTCTTTTTCTGAATGAATGTTAACCCACGAATGATAGGTGTTGCTCCTTACTCAACCCCTTATTCTCTTCTCTTAACCCCCTACTCTTTCCTTTCTCTCGGGCTAGCCTTAGAGTGGATCTTAGGGTCTTTGTTGTTAAATGAGGAAAACCATGAGAACCCCGTCTTTACTGCTCAGTTCGTGCGTGTTGTAGGAGGAGCACCAGCAGTTCATCCTTATCGGCAGGGAATGTACGCTCACGAAACGCCATTAAGACAACCGTGCCCCGTTGTACATATTGGAGTGAGGTATGATACTCAACGTGGATTACCAACAGAAGAAACTGAAAATGATGAGACAGGCAAAAGAGTGGTCGGCAGAGGGAACAGTGGTGTCACATCGTATAGATGTTGTATATAACTCCGGCTATAGAAAACAAGATATAGCACATTTAGCACGGGTAGGACATGCAGAACACCTGTCAAATGATGCTATGGTTGTAAAATTAGGAATGTGGGCAGGAGTGGCCTTGCTTCGTGAGGGAGTGGGAGAAACCAGACGATCCCCACTTGAATTACAGTTGGAACCACTTACCCCGTGGGCGCATTTAGAACCAGATGGGCCAGGACAAATGAGGATGGTAACGGTTAACAATTCTCCTCTGGGTGTGGAAAACTGTGGGGGAGACGACCCTGCATTCCCGTGGTGTGGGTCAGTGGGCCATAGGAATAAGGGTTTACTACGATTCCACACAAGCACAAACTCCCTCCGTGGTGCCCATAACGTGGTAGCCCTTCCTGGGGGATGGGGAGAGGATCAGAATGGGCAAGTAATGATGGCACTCTATATAGCGTTGCATTGTCCGTGGCCCTTGTTTAACATCGGATTGTTAATGAATACCATGGACATCTCTAGTGGGAATAATCCCATGGCTGCCAGGTATACATGGAATGGTACTTTAGTGCATGTGGCTGGAGAGCTAGTCATAGATGTGTTGCTACCTCGGTCTAGATCTGAAAGAATTAGAGACCAAGCAGATGTGCGAAGTAACTGCAAACTACTTCCAATTACAGGGCCCCATGCAACCCAGCAATATCCTCCAGACCAATGGTTGGATGCGGGAACAGACGAAACAGTGGCAGGAGAAGTTATTATTCACCACCTTGCAGACTACCTGTACTCATACCTGTTAGACTTGGAGCTGGTTATTGTGTCCCAATTATTTCGGGAGTTAATACGGCTTCATGTTCTGGGAGAAGATAGTCTCCTTATAGAAGACGTGGCTGCCTTATTGTGGTACAGGACAGGCACTAGATTAGTAACACCGGACGGAGCATTTCAAGATCCGGATGCGAATGTCAGGAATGCAGGCCTCACGAATCGAGAAGAAGCATTGCGTGTATGGTCATGGTGGTGCGGAGAAGTGGTAAGAGTGGCAGGTGGAGTGGATTGGACCGAAACCACCCTACGACAGCCTGACATGACACTGCCGGCACCAAACGTGTTGGGCAATACCGTAACTATGGTTGGACTTAGAAAGCGGGTACAGGAAGGGTTTAGTGAACCAGCCTTTCCGCCCCAGCATGTAGACTCATACTATGTAAATGGTATCATTGGCTTTAGGGCTGTATGCATAGCAGTTGGGATGTTCTACAACACATTCAACCTGGACGGATTGAACTTAGGACAGGTGTTGATTAACGCTAATTTGAATTCAGCACTCGTAACTGCTCTTAATGCTATGGTGTCTGAAGCTAATGGTGAGAACTCCGGCCTGATGGATTGGATAGCCGGTTTTTTGCGTCACTGTACGGAGGGTGACCCAATGATGTTGGCTCAGACGCAGGGGAAGGTAACAAGCTTAGTGAATGACCTACAAAGACCTAGGTCGTTTGAGACGCCTTTTAAGAGGTTATTATATAATAACCCTACGGCCCGTACCGTACTGCAGTTGTATCCGGACGCTTACATATATACCCTCCTTTCTAACACCTACCAACGGATGGCAAATCCAATTCCACCTGCAACCGGACCGGATTCAAAAGGGATTAACCCAAATAACAACTATAAGGAATGGAATGCCAATCAAAGGTCCGGGCCACTTGTTCCTCAAAGCCATCCGACGACTCAAACAGCTAATAACGACTGGCTTTTACATCCTGATGCCACAGTATGGAATAGCCGGCTATTTTATGCCCTGGGACAATGGGAAATAGTATACGTCCAAACGGGAGCGCCGCCTATCGGAGTTATCCCGGCAAATGAGTTCCCAACTATTCGCGGATGGACTCATATCCCCGGGACTAATATCCCACAACATCAAAATTGGACATACTCATGGATGCTTAACTCGTTGACTATCCCTGCAGTAGACGGGTTAACGAACCAGGCAATAGCTATGAATACACTAGTAGGAAATGTAGTTGCAGGGAAGCTTTTAATGAATGGCACAGCGCCTGTAGCTATGACCGTATGGATGGGATCAGACGACCCAAGTGCCAGACAGGTGTCCGCAACATTGCAGAGGGTAACGCCACCAAACATCTTGAAGATGCAGGCGCTTATAGCCAACAAGCGGAAAGCAAAGAGGGGAAAAGAAGAGGGAGGTGAGGATAAGGGGGAAAAGGGGGAGAAAAAAGAAGAAAAGAAGGTAGTGGAAGCTGAAAAGAAAGTTGCTACCCCAAAGGCGCCAGTTGAAAAACCGGCTGAAGCAGCTGCAAAAGTGCCTGCTAAAATACCACCTCAAGCTGTGGCCCCCAAGAAAGAGGCAGAAAATCCGGCTGTTTCTGCTATGCCTGTGGAGGGAGGGCAGGGAAACTGAAGTTTCGGCCTCCGGCGGTACGGCATATGCAAAGATTAGGTGGGACCACCGTCTTTTATGCGCCGCCCGGGTCGGGAAAATCAACAGCTATTAAACTAATGACTAGTTTACTAATGCACATGGAAGACCCTAAAATTAAGTACTGTGTGTATGATACTGATTATGAAATAGGCATAATCTATCCTCTAATTTGGGAAAATATTGTGACTAATAGCAAGCGTTTGCCAAAGCCACGCTCCGCTAATTTACTTATATTCACAAATTTAATTGGGGAATTAAAATATATGGCAGATGACGTTGATCGTATTGCCCAGTTCATTCCTGATGAGTGGACTTTTTTTTAGACAGAATTCATCTCGAGTTAAAACTGGGGAGGCTAGAATAACAGCCACCAGGGATGAAATTATTAACCAGATGAAGGAAAATGAGAAAATGAAGAAGATACCTGTTTTAACATTTTATAAACCCGGCTTTCTTGGGGAGTGGATTGATGAGATTTTTGGCAGCTTTGAAAAGTATGTCTAGTCACCACTCGGAAAGCGGGGAAATTTAATTCTAATAGTGAATTATTACTTGTGTGTCAGTATATTAGCTATACGCCCAATAACATCAGGCGCCGGGTACTGAGGTTTTAAATAAAACTGTGTACTTACGGCTGGCACTAACCACCGAGGAAGTCATCTTATAGCCGTCGCAAAAGATGGAGGGGGGGTCCGAAAGTCATTCGTCAGCCAGACTCTGTACTGAGCGGACGCATTTCCTGAGCTCTCTGATTTTGCATCTACTTTTGTATATTGCTGAGAATTTTACTTTGGATAGTTTTTGAATTTTATATACTTGCGTTTAAATTTACATTGTTATAGTTAAGTAATTGAATATTAGTGGTTTTTAGCGATTTAGAAGTTTTCATAGCGTGCCGGCTTAATTTAACTTATACCTGTGACGGTTTAAATTTTTAACTCCGCGATGCCGTCGCAGAAAGCGTCGTGTGTTAGGTGTAGGGTTAACCGGTGGTATTCGGAATTTAAGGATTATAACGGCGGTCCAGTGGCGATTACCGATAGATCAGTTTGTTTCTTTTGCGAGTTCATGGAGGAATTAGTTGGTATAAAACGCAGTGTACGTGAGGTAGCGGATAGACTTGCAACGCTTGATGAGGGCAGGGTTAGGGCTACGGTTGACGTAGGCCGAACCAATACTAACGTTGAAGACGTTAGTAATTTGCAGGGTGAGGTGCGTAACTTAGTTTCTAGTTTAGGTAGCTTGTCGGGAAGGTTAGATAGAGTTGAGGAAGGGGTTAAGGTTAGTCCGAGAGTAGTAGATAGCGAGGGATTTAGAGAGGTTAAGGGTGGAGCTAGGCCGCGTACGTTAGGTGATAGGAATCCCCCCCCTATCGAGGTTTCGAACCCTTTCGCCCATTTGGAAAGGGACGTGAATGAGGGGGAAACTATTTTAATTGGGACTCTTTAGTGCGCCACATGGACAAAGAGTTCGTTAAACGGAATCCAACCAAGAGGAGGAGGGTCTGTCTCCCAGGGGCCAGGGTTGACAGAGTTAGAGACGAAGTGGATAGGGTTGACGTTGCTTCCCGTCACTCAATGTTGGTGACGATGGTAGGAGGCAACGACTCGTATAGGCCCGATACGAGAGTGCCTGACCTTTTGGAGAGATATAGGGGGTTAATTAGGTCCCTGAAGGCGAGGTCAGATAGGTCTTTAGTTCTAGGTATTACCCCTAGGCACGGGTTGGGTCTTAGAATTACGCCAAAAACAATATTTTTGAATAACAAATTAGAAGAGATTTGTGCTGAGGAAAGTGTACCCTTCGTAAAGCTGTGGTCCAAATTCAATGATCCTAGCCTTTTTATAAAAGATGGGGGTGCATTTTAATGAAATAGGTAATGCTAGGCTGGGTAGGTTAATAGACGAAAACGTGCGAAAGCTATATAGGTCGAAGCCTTCTTTAAACGTTGTGGGTCCGCGAATGAATATTATCACTGAGAATCTCCTCTTTAATGTTTGGTGAAATGTCAGTTATTGAACTTCCTTCTGGGGAACTGTCTGGAGTTATGCTGGATTGGGTGACAGGACTGTTCATGTTCATTAGAGAAATACTCTCTCCAATTACTTCCTCCTCTTCACCTTTCTTAATTAAATATTCACTTCCATTTTCTTCTCCTTCATTTCCATTCCCTTCATCTTCATTGTCCATTTCTTCATCATCATCATCAGTGTCCATTTCTTCTTCATCTTTATTAACTCGAGATGCCTGAAGAGGAAGGATACTGGATGCGCGCCATTAAAAGCAGGAAGCTGGATCTCTGAATCATCCATGTAAACTGTTGTTCCATCAACCACTTCGTAGTTCTTGGAAGGTGTTGGTTGGGGTATGTCCTCAGCTGAGCTCGAAGGCGGTTTTGTGGGAAGACCCGGATGACATTTTCCGAATGAATATTATCACTGAGAATCTCCTCTTTAATGTTTGGTGAAATGTCAGTTATTGAACTTCCTTCTGGGGAACTGTCTGGAGTTATGCTGGATTGGGTGACAGGACTGTTCATGTTCATTAGAGAAATACTCTCTCCAATTACTTCCTCCTCTTCACCTTTCTTAATTAAATATTCACTTCCATTTTTTCTCCTTCATTTCCATTCCCTTCATCTTCATTGTCCATTTCTTCATCATCATCAGTGTCCATTTCTTCTTCATCTTTATTAACTCGAGATGCCTGAAGAGGAAGGATACTGGATGCGCGCGCATTAAAAGCAGGAAGCTGGATCTCTGAATCATCCATGTAAACTGTTGTTCCATCAACCACTTCGTAGTTCTTGGAAGGTGTTGGTTGGGGTATGTCCTCAGCTGAGCTCGAAGGCGGTTTTGTGGGAAGACCCGGAGTGACATTTTCCGAATGAATATTATCACTGAGAATCTCCTCTTTAATGTTGGTGAAATGTCAGTTATTGAACTTCCTTCTGGGGAACTGTCTGGAGTTATGCTGGATTGGGTGACAGGACTGTTCATGTTCATTAGAGAAATACTCTCTCCAATTACTTCCTCCTTTCACCTTTCTTAATTAAATATTCACTTCCATTTTCTTCTCCTTCATTTCCATTCCCTTCATCTTCATTGTCCATTTCTTCATCATCATCAGTGTCTATTTCTTCTTCATCTTTATTAACTCGAGATGCCTGAAGAGGAAGGATACTGGATGCGCGCGCATTAAAAGCAGGAAGCTGGATCTCTGAATCATCCATGTAAACTGTTGTTCCATCAACCACTTCGTAGTTCTTGGAAGGTGTTGGTTGGGGTATGTCCTCAGCTGAGCTCGAAGGCGGTTTTGTGGGAAGACCCGGAGTGACATTTTCCGAATGAATATTATCACTGAGAATCTCCTCTTTAATGTTTGGTGAAATGTCAGTTATTGAACTTCCTTCTGGGGAACTGTCTGGAGTTATGCTGGATTGGGTGACAGGACTGTTCATGTTCATTAGAGAAATACTCTCTCCAATTACTTCCTCCTCTTCACCTTTCTTAATTAAATATTCACTTCCATTTTCTTCTCCTTCATTTCCATTCCCTTCATCTTCATTGTCCATTTCTTCATCATCATCAGTGTCCATTTCTTCTTCATCTTTATTAACTCGAGATGCCTGAAGAGGAAGGATACTGGATGCGCGCGCATTAAAAGCAGGAAGCTGGATCTCTGAATCATCCATGTAAACTGTTGTTCCATCAACCACTTCGTAGTTCTTGGAAGGTGTTGGTTGGGGTATGTCCTCAGCTGAGCTCGAAGGCGGTTTTGTGGGAAGACCCGGAGTGACATTTTCCGAATGAATATTATCACTGAGAATCTCCTCTTTAATGTTTGGTGAAATGTCAGTTATTGAACTTCCTTCTGGGGAACTGTCTGGAGTTATGCTGGATTGGGTGACAGGACTGTTCATGTTCATTAGAGAAATACTCTCTCCAATTACTTCCTCCTCTTCACCTTTCTTAATTAAATATTCACTTCCATTTTCTTCTCCTTCATTTCCATTCCCTTCATCTTCATTGTCCATTTTTCATCATCATCAGTGTCCATTTCTTCTTCATCTTTATTAACTCGAGATGCCTGAAGAGGAAGGATACTGGATGCGCGCGCATTAAAAGCAGGAAGCTGGATCTCTGAATCATCCATGTAAACTGTTGTTCCATCAACCACTTCGTAGTTCTTGGAAGGTGTTGGTTGGGGTATGTCCTTAGCTGAGCTCGAAGGCGGTTTTGTGGGAAGACCCGGAGTGACATTTTCCGAATGAATATTATCACTGAGAATCTCCTCTTTAATGTTTGGTGAAATGTCAGTTATTGAACTTCCTTCTGGGGAACTGTCTGGAGTTATGCTGGATTGGGTGACAGGACTGTTCATGTTCATTAGAGAAATACTCTCTCCAATTACTTCCTCCTCTTCACCTTTCTTAATTAAATATTCACTTCCATTTTCTTCTCCTTCATTTCCATTCCCTTCATCTTCATTGTCCATTTCTTCATCATCAGTGTCCATTTCTTCTTCATCTTTATTAACTCGAGATGCCTGAAGAGGAAGGATACTGGATGCGCGCGCATTAAAAGCAGGAAGCTGGATCTCTGAATCATCCATGTAAACTGTTGTTCCATCAACCACTTCGTAGTTCTTGGAAGGTGTTGGTTGGGGTATGTCCTTAGCTGAGCTCGAAGGCGGTTTTGTGGGAAGACCCGGAGTGACATTTTCCGAATGAATATTATCACTGAGAATCTCCTCTTTAATGTTTGGTGAAATGTCAGTTATTGAACTTCCTTCTGGGGAACTGTCTGGAGTTATGCTGGATTGGGTGACAGGACTGTTCATGTTCATTAGAGAAATACTCTCTCCAATTACTTCCTCCTCTTCACCTTTCTTAATTAAATATTCACTTCCATTTTCTTCTCCTTCATTTCCATTCCCTTCATCTTCATTGTCCATTCTCATCATCATCAGTGTCCATTTCTTCTTCATCTTTATTAACTCGAGATGCCTGAAGAGGAAGGATACTGGATGCGCGCGCATTAAAAGCAGGAAGCTGGATCTCTGAATCATCCATGTAAACTGTTGTTCCATCAACCACTTCGTAGTTATTGGAAGGTGTTGGTTGGGGTATGTCCTCAGCTGAGCTCGAAGGCGGTTTTGTGGGAAGACCCGGAATGACATTTTCCGAATGAATATTATCACTGAGAATCTCCTCTTTAATGTTTGGTGAAATGTCAGTTATTGAACTTCCTTCTGGGGAACTGTCTGGAGTTATGCTGGATTGGGTGACAGGACTGTTCATGTTCATTAGAGAAATACTCTCTCCAATTACTTCCTCCTCTTCACCTTTCTTAATTAAATATTCACTTCCATTTTCTTCTCCTTCATTTCCATTCCCTTCATCTTCATTGTCCATCTTCATCATCAGTGTCCATTTTTCTTCATCTTTATTAACTCGAGATGCCTGAAGAGGAAGGATACTGGATGCGCGCATTAAAAGCAGGAAGCTGGATCTCTGAATCATCCATGTAAACTGTTGTTCCATCAACCACTTCGTAGTTCTTGGAAGGTGTTGGTTGGGGTATGTCCTCAGCTGAGCTCGAAGGCGGTTTTGTGGGAAGACCCGGAGTGACATTTTCCGAATGAATATTATCACTGAGAATCTCCTCTTTAATGTTTGGTGAAATGTCAGTTATTGAACTTCCTTCTGGGGAACTGTCTGGAGTTATGCTGGATTGGGTGACAGGATGTTCATGTTCATTAGAGAAATACTCTCTCCAATTACTTCCTCCTTTCACCTTTCTTAATTAAATATTCACTTCCATTTTCTTCTCCTTCATTTCCATTCCCTTCATCTTCATTGTCCATTCTTCTCATCATCATCAGTGTCCATTTCTTCTTCATCTTTATTAACTCGAGATGCCTGAAGAGGAAGGATACTGGATGCGCGCGCATTAAAAGCAGGAAGCTGGATCTCTGAATCATCCATGTAAACTGTTGTTCCATCAACCACTTCGTAGTTCTTGGAAGGTGTTGGTTGGGGTATGTCCTCAGCTGAGCTCGAAGGCGGTTTTGTGGGAAGACCCGGAGTGACATTTTCCGAATGAATATTATCATTGAGAATCTCCTCTTTAATGTTTGGTGAAATGTCAGTTATTGAACTTCCTTCTGGGGAACTGTCTGGAGTTATGCTGGATTGGGTGACAGGACTGTTCATGTTCATTAGAGAAATACTCTCTCCAATTACTTCCTCCTCTTCACCTTTCTTAATTAAATATTCACTTCCATTTTCTTCTCCTTCATTTCCATTCCCTTCATCTTCATTGTCCATTTCTTCATCATCAGTGTCCATTTCTTCTTCATCTTTATTAACTCGAGATGCCTGAAGAGGAAGGATACTGGATGCGCGCGCATTAAAAGCAGGAAGCTGGATCTCTGAATCATCCATGTAAACTGTTGTTCCATCAACCACTTCGTAGTTCTTGGAAGGTGTTGGTTGGGGTATGTCCTTAGCTGAGCTCGAAGGCGGTTTTGTGGGAAGACCCGGAGTGACATTTTCCGAATGAATATTATCATTGAGAATCTCCTCTTTAATGTTTGGTGAAATGTCAGTTATTGAACTTCCTTCTGGGGAACTGTCTGGAGTTATGCTGGATTGGG